>JBBJLS010000140.1:3422871-3435111 GCA_037577275.1 Bryconaethiops microstoma | reverse complement strand
TAAAACACTAACATTACAACAAATACGAACAACATTAACACAGTAAATGGTGGTTTTGTGTATGGCAAAGTGTTCACATAACTATTTCTAGACTTCTTTCCTCATGGAAGCCCAGTTTTACTTGCAGCTCCATCAAATATCTGGTTTGGCTCTATTTACTTCATTACATTATACTAGGTGTGTTGCTTATTAATTCACCCAATGACTGGAGGCAGTGAGCAGAAATCTGGATCCAAAGAAATCTGGATCCTGTGTTCTTCTAACCAGCTCACAACATATTGACTACTTTTCAGAAAAAAGAAATCTTGATACTTTTGACTGCTTTCTTGTTTGTTTGCATTTATTCTAATATTCAGCTGTGTTTCTGCTAGCAGAAAGAAGCGCACTGCTGATATAAATGAACAGTTTGCACAGTACTGTACTTTCTCTTGAATTCCTTAAGATTACATGTTTACAAGAGGGGTGATGGCATCTACACGCTCAAGAATTTTCCATTATGTGGCTGAGGGGCGTTCGGAGCTGAAACGAAATAAAAACTTGGCCCTGACTCGCACACATTTGTGTTCCCTCCTGAAATGAAGTGAAAGGCACACTCTAAAACGTTAAAGGTCGACTTTTATTCATTTTTTTCTCGTCACAAATAAAAAGAAAACGTATCATGCTGACTCATCACAGAAAAGGAAAAAAGAAGAGGCAAATGCTCAGTCCACGTTTATCTCGACCGCTTTTCTCAGTATGTCATGAATAATAGCACTCTATGAAGATCGAAATGTAAAAAAAGTCTAAGCTTCAGTCCCGTCCTCCTCCTCGTTGTCAGTGTGTAGTTTTATGTGTGTGTAACGTCGTGGTGTGTGCGAGTGTGCAATGTTGCTGTTTGGAGTGTGTGCGTGCGCTCGATTCCCGGCCGATCCTCAGTCCCCAGAGGTCTTGATGACCTGGAAGAGTGTGACGTTGTAGAGCACCTGGTGGCCGTTGTTCCAGGTGTACAGCACGCGCTCCCGTGGGTTATAGTCCATCATGGAGATGTGTGAGTACTGGTTGTGGAAGGGGATGTCTGTGTACTCGTAGGTGGACGTGTTGGTGTAGTAGGCAAAGTAGATCTTGGCACCAGCCAGGTGCGAGTTGGTGACATAGAGAGTGCCACAGATCATAAAGGACTCGCCAGCGCTGCGCTTGGGGAAGCCCGTATCCCACGTCTGCAGCACCTCCAGGCTCTGGGGCTCCAGGCGGCTGATGACGATGTTGCCTGCGTTGGGGATGGTGGTGTAAACAGCCCACAGGCCGTTCTCATCAGCCATCAAGTCGATGTCAGACGAGCCACCCCACGAGTACGGAAAGGTGTTGTTGTAGCCAGCGCCGCTCAGACTCCGCTGCACCAAGACGCTACGGGAACGGAAGTGGTACTTGATCAGGATGTTGCTCTGGTATTTGTTGTAATAAAGTGAGCTGTTGTAGACCACATGGCCCGTACCGGCCCATGGGTGAGGAAGCAGGTGCTGAACGAAGTTCTGGCCCTTCATGAAGTCACTTAGAGTGCGGTACTCCAGCACCCGTCGGCCCTTAAAGTAGCCATCCATCGACCATACCTGAGGAAAAGACAGTGATACTGTTTATATACTGTCAAAATCTCATGCCTCTCTTTTTGCTTGTTCATCTTTTTTGTTCATGTTTGAAATTGGTAGTTACACGTGACAAAGATGTAGCCTATGATGACTTGAAGCCTGATTTTTCCTTCTTCAGAAAAAGTGATGATTTCAGAGACACAAGGTTCTGAGACAGAAATGATGTGTAGGATTCACAGATTTTCAGTTAAAGTTGTTTACATGATTCTAAAAGTGGGTGTTACACAAAGTTGGAAAGAAAAAGCATGAAATACGTGGGGAAAAATGAGTAAGATTCATTATTGTGTCTCTCTGACTGTATCCCTTAAACAGAAACTTTGAAGGAGATGTCAAAAACAATCTTAATTTTAATTGGATGTCCATGAAAACTTATGATATATAATTTACATACAAGTTATTTGGAGCATTTATATTGGTTTGCCCATTGTTATTTTACCACAGCTAAGAAATTCATATTATGTCAAAAAATGAAAAACGCTGCCCTGCGTTGGACTGCAACCTGTCCAGGGCTGCAGTCCAACCACTGTGACAGGCTCCAGGACTATCTGCAACCCTGGTTCAGGATAAGACGCCTTGGATAAGGAATGAAAGAATGAATTAAATTACAAACGATAAAAGTGGAGATACACAGTTTTGCTCTGACAATGACAATATGCAGGCTGCACTGTGGACTAATACCTATCCAGATACACTGTGGTAATGCCTCATGGCACTAGAATGGTCCCTATAGTGTACAGCTTCAGTAACTAAGTTAGGGTACATAACTGTATTAATGTATTAAAGTTGCACTTACTCAATGCAAGCCAGCGTTATGTTATGAAAAGATACAAATATGGCCCTTTCCCACTGGTAAAAACTCACTGAAGGTATAAAATTGCAGTCTGTTAGTAAAATCTGATTTCAGTAAATCGATGTAAATCAATCTAGAACCGGTGTTTGTTCTCCTACACACTCGCCGTTTGTTGCTCTTTCTCTTGGTGGGCCGCCGCTCTCCAGAGCCCCTTCCTCTGCGGATTTCCGCACACTCTTGTGGCCGGAGACTGAAAGTTCTCGTGGGTTTAAAGATCTTATGTTTTTTTTCTCTAAGACCTAAAATAAAACACCATTTTGTTTTTTTATGGGCATTTGTATGTGATCTAATTTTCAAAACCCCAGTAGCGGTTACTGTTAATGCATGTTTTTAAAATTACAATAACTTTTGGTTTTATGTGACATAGGAACATCAAACAAAGCTCAGCATTACGTTTGACACCCGGAGCATTAACACAAACTGCGGGAACTTCCATATATGTTGTGCTTGTGTTCGAGTTCTGTTTTCGACGACAATTTACCATTTGTTGCACTTCCGGCACGAATTTGTGCTGCTCGTGTTTTAAGGGTTAAGGACCAGAAAGAGAGACGGAGAGTTTGTGAAGCTTGTGTTTCCACAAGAGAAAGAATAACCTGCTCAGACAGAAAATATGGGTCTAAGTTCCCTGGGGTTTTAGTGTGAGTGGTCATTTGTGTGTGTTTTGAATGATTAATACATCACATTGACAGGGTAAGTCATTATGACTGTGCTATTAAAGCTTCCCTGGGTTCAGCTGAGTTGAAACAGTGAAAGAGAGAAAAAGTGCGGAACGAGAGATGAATTAAACATGATGGCATATGGAGACAGAGAGGTGTTAAAATGGTCGGGGAGTGGAAAAATTAGGGAGAGGCAGAGTCGGGTGGAAAGGAGGGGAGCGGATAATGAAAAGGGTGGGGGGGCTTGAGAGAGAGAGAGAGAGAGAGAGAGAGAGACAGATGCTGGGATAAAAGTGCCCTGGAAGTACAGAAGCATCATCTCCTGGCTTTAATGAAAGTAGAGCCAATCACCTGTGGTGACTCTTACTGTGCAGTGTGTGTGCAGTGTGTGTGTGTGTGTGTGTGTGTTGTCTATTGATCCTCTCTCTGTGTGGGGCTGAGGATGTTGCCTGTGCTCTGCACTCCACTGCTGCAGTTGCACCCTGCCCTTTTCCAGTCCACATTTACAGAAAATCAATCCTGTTAGCATCTTCCTCTCTCTCACCCCGTCTCTCTCCCTCTGTCTCTTTCCCTCCCTGCGTGACCGGAGCGTCCTGCAGACCCTGCAGCACACGGCTGCTGCGGCTCCATCTTTCCTCAGCCAGGCTGTCTTCATTGAAGCCTTTACAGCGAGACCCCAGATAGAGTTGCTGTTTGGGCTTTGCACTCTTCTTTTTACGCTATAATGAGGGCCCTCTGAGGAGTCTCGCTCTCATTTTATCTCGCTCTCCCTTCTCCTTTCCCTTGTTCTCTCTTTCTATCTCTCTCTCTCCTCCTCATTTCCCCTCTCCCCCCTCCTCTCGCTCCAAAGAGAGATGCAGCGCACGTTCTTATTTTTAGCTGTTTCTCACAGCGGCGCGTGCCACTGAGGACCGAGCAGCGAGACTGACAAACGGTAAGGAAGAATTATGGAGCTTTAAAGCTGTAGTTTGCAAAAACAAAAACAAATTTACACACTGAAATTTTCCTCTTAACCCAAGCGTGGTCCATCAGTCAAGACCTGACCCAGAGTCCGATGCTTACTTTTTCAGTTTTGAAGTAGTGGCTGAAGTAATAGAGGCTTATACTCAGTTGCATACACCAGAGTTGCCTCAAAAAGTGCTGAACTGTGCAGATCAAATAGACTTGCTTACGTGGTTTCTGACATTGTATGATACACCGTTGCCTTTAGAAAAGAGCGAAAGTACACTGCATTGACAAAAAGTCACCTTGTAAAAGTCATCTTAATGGTTTTATGTCTTTTTTTGTAGATGCCAATGCGCCATACAGTGTCAGAAACTGCTTAAACAAGTCTATTTGAGTGAAGTGTGGGACAAGTCATCCCTCTGGCTGTTAAGTCCTGAATATTTTCAGTGGTTTTGCTCAGAGTTAAATATTCCTGAATCTTACAGAAATCTATGCCATCTGAATTAGTCATGGTCCTGTCGCCTCACTACTTTCACTCACACTTGTTGCAACTGACACTTCAGCCTACAAGAATCAGACTGTGATTCCTGCAGAACATTTTTTAGTAGCTGTTTTATTGTAGCTGTTTTAAACCATGCCTTTTAAAGCCCCTGACTCACTTAAAGCAACAATTACAAAATGTTTCTTAACTATTTAGACTAAAAAAATATGACATTTCTAAGAGTGTTTTAGTAAAAGCTGATTTCAGTCAATATAAATGGTGTAAAACCGTCTAGAGTCGGTGTTTGTTCTCCTACACTCTCGCCAGCAGCTCTTTCTCTCAGCGCGCCGCCACTCAGCCATTTTTGTTCTTTATATTCATTTGTTCTTTATGTGACATCGTTTTTAAAACCCCAGTGGTGGTTTTTATTATCACGTTTTTAAAATACGCTAACTTCTGTTCTACATAACACAGGAACTCCAAACAATGTTCAGTAGGACACCTGACACCTCCAGCACCAACACAAACTGGGAAACGTCCATATAAGGAGCTAGTGGCCTAGTGGGTAGGATACTTGTCTCTGGACCGAGAGGTCATGGGTTTGAATCCCTGAGCAAGACCCTTAACCCCAAGTTGCTCCAGGGAAACTGCCCCCTGTAGTTAGGGAAAGGAAGCTTCTGCTAAATGTCGTAAATATGATGACAAGTTACCATTTGTTGCGCTTCTCCAAAGTTTTTCTTAACTATTTAGATCCGACAAATCTAACGAGTTAACTGAGGGTGCATCCCTACATTTCGGATTTAATGAGAAAGAAGAAGATGTGTTGAGATTATGTGGCGAGATGGTTATGTTATGTATTGTTTGCTGAGGTAAGTGAAAGGGCTACCACAAAAATAAAACACCAGCACTTATTTAATACTTGTTTTGTGCATGTGCACTTTAAACTGGACTGTGAACAAGTCCCATGCAGACTGTGGGACAGGCTGTAAACTCACTGATTCATTTAACTTCCATCGCTGTAAACTCAACAAGCAATCTGTTCGCAGAGGTGTCTAATCAGAGACTGCCAAAATCTGACCCCAAGGCCTGGTGTCCAGCCCAGTTTGAAGTTATTCCTGCTCAAACGCACCTGGTTCAGCTCACCTGTTAATTGACAGGTGTAAGGAATGTGTCTGAGGAGAGAAACTATCAAACCGTGCTGGACACCGGCCCTCCAGGACCAGAGCTGGGCACTCTTGCCAAAAAAAAAGAACCTCAATCTGACATTTGCTCAAATACTGAAATGCCCCAGACGTGCTGTGAGTTTTATTCATAAGGGTTTTTATCAGAGGCATCTGTTTTTAATATCATTTGCCATAACCAGCTGTCTTGTTCAGAGCACTGACAGGGACACTTTTTAATCATGTTTACTGTGATGTTTTTCAACTAAATAAATTCATTATTATAATTATTAGTTGTCATTCCTTATATTTCCCAGTTGGTACAGGTTTAAATTTTAAAGAGTAATAAGCATGCTAAGTAATGAGTAATGAGTGAAGTAGTGAGATTACTTTCCCACAAAGTAATCAATAAACTAATCCCATTACCATATAAGATAAATATTGACTCATTTGTAATGGATTTATTATGACTGCCACAGTGCGGTACGGTCACATAGTGTTTTTTTTGTCATTTTTCCTTCTTTTTCGCCCATATATGATTTCATATACTTTTTGTCATTTTTCCTTCTTTTTCGCCCATATATGATTTCATATACTAAGACTTCATGAAACTGGGTGTGCTTGCTGCTCCACATGGCTGATATGGAATAAGAGATTTGTGTTCCTGGGTGGGCGTGTCCCTTTGTGTTAGCACGCTTAGTAAGATGGACACAAACCACTATTTGGGCATTAGCCTGACATCCATTTTGCCCAATCATATGAAATTTATATGGAAAGTTGGCTTTTGGGAAGGGCATGGCTCACCAAATGAAAAAAACATCAACGGACAAATATCGCGCTTTACTAGCTAATATTTTGTGCCGCAAAGGTTCAAACTTCATGAAATTTAACACACTGCATTACCACTGCATTCTTCTAGAGCACGCAATTTTTGTGAAATTTTGTATCTCAAGAACCACTTAAGCTACATTTTAAAAAATTTGGCTTGCTTACACTTGGCTACATTCGCTCACATCTCTTAATGTTACGTTCATCTCACTGAACGAAATATTAAAAGCCAGTCAAAATTCAGCAGCCAATGCATGCCAATAGCCAGTCTTAAATGTTGTAGACTCATTGACAATAGCACATGTAATGGAATAAAATTCATCTATTTTAAACCTGATCAGCCACGAGATGTCTCTATTGTTACTCTGACATTGTTTGGCCTATATTCAACATTCAACCTTATGTAACATTTGCAAAAATTTGTCCTCTTTCACCTGTTAAAATCATTCAAGCTTTTGCTAGTTGAGCTTTTTCGCACATTCTTCTTGGACCACTGCTTATCCACTTGGTGGTCATGTCACACACAGCAACGTCAACACTGAGTTACTTGAAGTAGTAGTTCATATAATGTAGTAGTTTATATGATATGCAGTTTATATGATTCTAATTGGTGTACATAATCTTTGTTTCTTCTTTGCTACATTAGCCTCTTAGTTTGAGTGCAAAACTAAAGAAGCACTTCAAACACCAAAGGTTCCTTGGCTGATGGAGGGCATTTGGGGACTGCAAATCTGCAAACTACTCTTTTAAACCTTAGAATATGAGCGACACATGCTAGTAGCGCTACAAATGGTAAATTGTCATCGTACTCCTTATATAGAGGAGGCAGTGAGTGAAAGCGCAAGAAATGGAGAGCGTGTAGGAGAGCAAACACTGGTTTTAGACAGTTTTACACCATTTTTATTCGTTGATATCAGATATTACTGAAATATTCTAAGTTCTAAGGGTTAAGCATGTTTGTCTGTCTGTCCGAGTCTTTGGAGCCCTGATAGTGGAGCCAGCTGACCTACGGTCTCACTCAGCACAGAACCGTCTGGTCTCGGCAGGGGTGGAAGTTTCCCGGGGGGCGGTGGCTGACGGCTTGGAGCCCATGACATTTACTCTCCCTGAGCATGATCGGTATGACTGATACAGCCATTAGAGTGATTGCTGTGATTTATCTCTTGATTAATGTGATCAGTGATTGATATGAGAGCTAATGTGGTTTTAGTGAGTGATGCCATCATTAAAGCTGGAGACGGAGGGGTTGATCACAGAAGATGACCTTTGCTGTTCACGGGATCCATTTAGACTGTGTCAATGAGGAGGATGAGTAATGAGACACTTCCCTTCAGAGATCCTGCCCTCTCTTCACTTCCTCTTGTCCTCTCCTATTTTGCCCTGTTTACTGTCTGTCCCTCTCATCTCCTCTTCCTATCACCATCCCTACTTTCTCTACTTCCTTCACCTGTTTTCTTATTCCTGATATTTTGACACTTATTTCCTTCAGCCCTGTCCTTTTCTTTTCTTTTCTCTTCTTTTCACTTATTATTCTCATTCACATATTCTTATGTATTTTCTTCTCTTTTCCTTCTTTTGTCTCATTTATTCTGTCCTCTACACTACTGTTCTGTTCTCTTCTTCTCATCCCTTTTTCTTTATCTTCTCTTGTCTCTTCTGATCTATTCTCTTTATCTCTTTTCTCTTCTGTTTTCTTCCTTTCCCTTCTCTTCTCTTCTTGTCTCTTCTCATCTCTACTATTCACCTAACCTTATCTATTTTCTCCTCGTCTCCTCATCTCTTTTCTCTTTATCTTTTCTTGTATAGTTTATTCTCTTCCGTTCTCTTGTCTTCTCTTCTCTCCTCATGTCTTCTCTCCTCTTCTCTTCTCATGTCTTCTCTTGTCTGCTCTTCTCTTCTCTTTTCTTCTCTTCAGTTCTCTTCTCTTGTCTCCCCTTCTCTCCTCTCCTCTTCTTTTCTCTTCTCTTCTCTGCTCTTCTCTTTTTTGCGCTTCTCTTCTCTTTTCTGCTCTGCTCTTCTCTTCTCTCCCCTCTTCCCCCGCAGTGTGTGTTATTTTGGGCTTTTTGTCATGTACAGTGCACAGTGGGGAGGGCTTTACTATATCATCACTGTGGACAGCTGTGTCAGATGCTGGTGGAGCTGCTGGTAATTAAGGCGGCGGTGGAGGAAACTTTAGCCTAAACAAGTTGTTAATATCCAGCCCAGTGATGGAGTGATTAATCAGGCGCTGTGATTGTGACTGGAGGGTCAGGAAGTACGGGAGAGGGACAGAGAGTGAGGGAGGGAGGAAAGAGAGGTGGAGAGAGAGTGGGAGAGAGAGAGAGGAGGAGGAGGAGGAGGGATAGCTATCCATCAGTGACTCAGCTTTCTCCAAGCAGCTTTCTCTTAGCTTCCACAACAGTGAATCAGTTTCAGAGTGTGTGCGTACATGCGCGCACGTGTGTAAGCGTGTGTATACAGGCTTGTTCGTCTACATATGTGCAGTGTGTGTGTGTGTGCGTGTGTGTGTGTGTGTGTGTGCTGGTATAGTGTGGTGCAGGAGTTTTTCCTCTCTTACCCTGTTATCAGAGCTGGGGATCATAGTGTCCGTCATCCAGGAACCAAACCTGGAGCCCGAGGCGCGGATGGTGATGGGGTTACTGACGCCTGTCAGCTTCCCACAGCCTAGAAAGGACATGGCCATATATCCCCCCAAACACACACACACACACACACACACAAATGCACCCAGAGACACAAGGCCATGCTGTTAGAGCTGGTGAGTGGAAGATTAAGCAAGAAATGTAGCTTTTGCATCCACAGTCAGGCCCCACCACTGACGATGCAGACTCCTCAGCGTCGGAGCGAGCGTAATCGCCTTTTCTCAGCTGATCTGCGCACTCGCGGCATTCGCGGCAAAACACACACCAGCACACTCTTAATATTCTGACAAGGTGTGCCATGCCAGGCTTGGATTTCTGAGAAGTCGGTTTCAAGCCTATTACATGAGCCAGAGTAACTTGTGATGCGCATTTAGTCTTCGCAGCTTATTCATGAAGATGTTATAAGGGTTATTAAATGGAATCGAAACATATCATCCAAACAAAATGTCTGATAAGAAGTACAAAGCTAGTACTTGCTAATTAGTGTTGGTGCTGATTTGCATAATTCCAATTGTTGGGGTTGTGATTTGCATAATTGTAATGGCTGGGTGCCGCTGTCTTTCATTACCAATTAGAGGACATGTGGGTTTTTTGATTCTGATTCAGATCTGACTCTGTTCCTTTAAGGGCTCCTACATTCCTTTGGTGGGACGGCGCGGCAGCAGTGGGGGTCTGCAGTGCCAAAGGCAGCACTTAAAGTGCCGGGGAAGTTTTCTGTCAGATCATCAGTTTGGCCTCTCCTTGGAGGGATGTGCAGTAGGAATAGGCAGTTTAGCGTCTCGTATTACACGCGCAGTTACGGGCTTACCAAGCATCTCCAAGGCCAATTACTCCGCTGCATAATTACGAAGGCAGTGAGTACATTATCTCACGAGGATGCTGCTTTTCCTCATCTTTGATTTAAAGCGCTTACCTAAATTGGAGTAATTTCATTTTTTTGTTTCACGCAGTCGGACATTGCTTTGCTTAAAGTGCAGAAAGTGTGTGCTTTGTAATCTGTTTGGAGAAATGATTGGTGGATTTAAAACAAGTACAGACCCGAGGCGTTACTGTTGCTGGGGAACTATGAAAGCGCGCTTATTCTCATCTAAGCAGATGTTAAGGGTCAGCAATATTTACTTCAGAATATTATAACAATATGACATCAGATTATAAAATAATCATAGCAAGAACAATAGAACACAAAAATAAGAAAAATATTAACAATTTTGTAAATTCTCATCCTTGTTTCTCTATATTTTTATTAGGGCACCAGTGTTCCTTATTTTCTTGTATGCAATTATGCAATTATTCTATTCTGTTCTGTTCTGTAAAACTACTAATATAATGAGGATATCAGTGACAATACAGCGATCTTTAATTATTTAAAGTGGACAAATCAAATTAGCGCTTAATTTGAATTTAAGTGAATTTGGAATAATGTGTATTTTATTATATTATTCCGAATGTAGGAATGCCCATTTCCAGTCCTGAAGTGCCAGTGTCCAGTCCAGTTTGGTGATTTCCCTGCTCAAACACCCCTGCATCAACTCACCAGTAAAAGACCAGGTTTAGTGAGTGTATCTGAGGAGAGAAACTACCAAACTGTGCTGAACAGACCAGAGTTGGGCACCCCAGTATTAAAGTGTCAAACTTTAGACTTATGTAACTGTAGATAATGAGCTCTATGCTTCACATTTGTTTTGCTTATAGGTTTTCACTGCAGATGTGAGCGAAAATAACGAATATACGCAACCACATTCACAGCACAGACACAAACACAAACACAAACACACACACACACACACACACACACACACACACACGCCTACTCCTCCTCACCTAGTTTCTGCATGCAGGAATGCAGGCGTGTCTCCAGCAGAAGCACTCTCTGGCGAAGCTCCTCATAGTCGTAGGCTCCCATCTCCTCCTGAATGGCCATCAGCACCAGCGACAGGTTCCTCACCTCCTCCCTCAGTCTCAGGATCATCCGCGCGTCCGTCTTGTATTGCTCCAGCACTGGCAGCAGAGGGAGCAGTGAAGTCACTTTGTCCTTCAAGTCCTGAGAGGTGAATGAAGCGCAGAGAGCGACAAAGAGAGGCAAGCGTAAGGCCCAATTCAGTTCTGGCATATGCTGTAGTCAGTTTGTTTGAATGGGAAAATCTCCACTGAAGTACATCAGCATGCAGGGTTAATCCAGCCTGGAGAAGCTAAAGTGAGGTGAGGCAAAACGCACACACCATTCATTATCTCAATAAAGAGCATCAAAACCCTCCCATCAGACTAGGGAGAGGGAGTCTTTGATGACTGTATATTGTTTGTCGCTGACCTCGCAAAGCATGGCAAAAAGCAGCTTGTTTGAATAGGTATACGATGAGGGCTTTCTAGGAGGGGGTTTGTAGTAATCAAAAATTGTGTGGTTTAAAACATGCCTGCAGTCGCTCATCATGGCTTCAAAGCTCTTAGATGAGGTCAAACTCACTATTTGTTTGGAAAGACAATTGAGTTTCAAGCTTCCACCATCTCCATTACACAATGTTCCCACCCATCTTCCACCACACAACCAGGGCCAGGAATCTCTCTGGTTTACAATTCAGACCCATCTCTGCAATGCTGCTGATGTCGTACGGATGGTTAACCTGCTGCTAATCTACAGTGACTGTCTTGTTGATGTAGCACCACCTTATCTAGCTTATCAGTAGAAGGTGAAGTTAAAGTTGAAGTTAATTATTATCATATGTGATTTACTAAACAGATTTATTGCACAGAGAGAGAAAACCACAGTTACTGTGTGTTGAATAGTCTGATAGCACTGGGATAAAAACTGTTTCTGAATCGTGCTGTGAGTGTGTGAATTGTCCTGAGTCTCCTGCTGGATGGCAGGAAAGTAAAAAGTGGCAGTGCAGGGTGTCTGGGGTCCTTCATGATGCGCTTGGTGTTTCTGAGACTCCACAGAACACCTGTAGAAGCAAGTGAGGACAGATGTGGACACCCCAGCCTTCTTTAGGCGTCTGAGGAAGTGAAGTCGTTGGTGGGCTTTTTTGGTGACAGCTGCTGCGAGTTCTGAGGACTTGAGG
>JBBJLS010000140.1:3409867-3422771 GCA_037577275.1 Bryconaethiops microstoma | reverse complement strand
GTGTGTGTGTGTGTGTGTGTGTGTGTGTGTGTGTGTGTGTGTGTGTGTGTGTGAGAGAGAGAGAGAGAGAGAGAGCAAAGTACAACATGCCATTTAAAAAGGCTTTCAGGTCCTGTGAAGTAAGATTTGCCCTCTTTTACACAGGTTAAAACGGGCTGGCCTGTGAAGAGCTGTGAAATAAAATTCACTCAAAAAATAACACAGTATTTTATATTATTGCACGTCTATTTCCAGCTAAGCACAGTGTATAGGACCAGTTGAAGCTGAACTGCGATTTCCAAAGGCATTATCTTTACATATACTCTAAAAATAAATTACACCTTTTTGGCTGTGTGTTGCATTGCCTTAGACTTAAAATTCAGTAATTAATAAGGATTTAAGCAGAGAAGTTTTTTTGTTTTCAGATTACTTTTATTTTTTTTATTTTTACCTTTATTAGTTTTATTTTTCTTTCTATTTGTTTTACCTTTGCTTTTTAATATATTTTATCTTGCTCTTATCTTTGTGTTTCTGTTTGTCTTTGCAGAACTTGCACAAGCAATAAACCCCCGGGATCAAAAAAGTTTTCTGATTTTCTGACTAGGCTAATTGTTGCCCCACACAGCTCATACAAGCTAGATTTTTTTTTTATTTTTTTTTTTAAGAACAACTGCCTTGACTATGTAAGATAAATAATTTAGTTTTTAGAAAGTTTTTCTTGTGTTAAGAAAGCTTAATAATGTAACATTAAAGGGTAATGGAGGACATAGGTGATGCACCAGGATTTTATTTACAAAAATAAAAGAGATAAATCTCACAAAACCAACATGGAAAACAAGTCAGGATACAATAAACACAATGTAGGAGTTTTGGGAAGATCCAAGGTGTCAGAGTTCCCACATGAAGGCAGGCGCTTTGGCAGACTTCCATTTCAAATAACTTTTTATTTATAACCAAAACAAAACTGTCACAAGGGCCAGAAACAGGACTCAAGCTGAAACTTTAAACAAAAGGAGAATGGAGAAACATTCATTCCCAGAATGATGGTGGACTGACACTTAGGTCCACCACAAACAAACTTAAATACTAGGGGTGTAACGGTACAGAAAGGTCACGGTTCGGTTTACACTATAGTTCTGACATCGCGGTTCGGTTCGGTTCACGATACAGTGAAGTTAAGCAACAAAAAGTTCTAAATAATGAGGCTTGGTTTGTTTTCATTTATTTTAAATAAACAGCAGTGTATTAACCAGTAAACACACACTCGCTTATATTTTCATGTATGTGTAAGGCAGCAGAAGTGTTACGCCAGTAGGTGGCACTATTGTACCACACTACGACCCAGGTGTATGATTTACTTACGATTTTGGGCCCTCTGTGATTCTGTATTACTTCAATCACATCTTCTCCGTTGTAGCGTGTATTCTCCATATCATGTACCGAACCGTGACCCACGTACCATGATGGTTCAGTATGAATACGTGTACCATTACAGCCCTATTAAATACTAAACACAAAAGTCTCTAAACCAGTGAAAACACAAAGCTTCTGTGGGGATCCATGATTTCTTGTGTTGTGTGGCTACCTGTACTGGCAATTCAGTGTGGAGATCTAATTTGTGTGGCTACTTGTTTTGAGTCACATAAGGCAGGTCACATGATCAACTAGGAAGTTATAAAGTTTGACTTGTTGAGCTTTCACATTTGCGTTTTAATTTATAAGAACTGAATTCTGTTTTGTTTTAATTTTATCAGGTTGACTGCTAGAAGCATGTGTTCCACACTTCATGGAGGACACAGAGGTGACTGCCTGATATTTTAAGTTGTGACCACCCATTGAGTAGCTGGGCTACAGACATTGATGCTCTGGTAACTTGTTTATGTTGGTATTTAAAATGTACTGATTGTGCCTCTTTCTGTAGCTCTGGAATGTTCCATTTTTCTCCTGTGTTACTGTGCTGTGGGGAATATTGAACGCTCTGGCAAAGTAGGCCTATTTTTGTTGTATGTGTGTTTTTTTGTACTTGTGTTTTTGCATGAGTGAAACTAGGAGCTAATATGCATCATTTTCTTTTGAAAGGGCCCAGGCCAGCCACTGTTTTACTGTCAGTTCACAAGTCTTTCTTGGAAATTGTTTCATTTGTTTGGTTACTTTGTTTGTCCTTCAGTAGCTACCCTGTGTCTGTCCTGGGCTTTTCTGCCTTGGTTAACATTGCTTTGTAGCTGTATTCAAGCTGGAACTCTGGTCAAATTTGTGCTGAGAGCTGGCTGTTCTCTCTCTGTCCCTGTGTAGGTTGTCTCTGTACAAGGCCGGATCCAGCACCTGGCTACTGCTCCCTTCCGGTGGGGGCCGCACTGAAGGGGGTCACCATCTTGGTGTGTACTGGTAATCCCCTACACGGTGTGGTATAATTGTAGTGGTATTTACAGATCTTGTGTGTGTAGTGCTTGCTGTGTTGCATGCCTGTGTGGTGTTGGGTCTTTTCCTCTCTCTCACCAGGGCCTCCTGAGACGGGTGCTGTGTGTGCTGACCCGATCTTATTATTCTGAGAAGTTTCAGCCAGTTACCCTCTGCAATCTTTCCCTCTTATTCACCTCATAAATTGTATATATCCTAATTTGTAATAAATTTGAACTGCTTATATATGTTCCTTTGCGGGGAAGGCCTAGAACCACTCATGCTATAGAGTTAAGGGGTTTCTCCCACCCAGATTAGGAGTTGGCATAGTCAGACAGTAAAGTAGGTATTCTGCATGTCAGATACGACACTTCTTTCCCCTGAGCACGCCAGCCAACTGAAACACATAATCAATAAACTCAAACCCGATATGCTCAGGATATCAAAATAAGAGTTCCAAAACCAAAGCACAGAAAAGAGCAGCCTCTGGTGGTGGCCTAGTGGTAGGATACTTGCCTCTGGACCAAGAGGTTGTGAGTTTGAATCCTACCTCCAGCACACCACCACTGGGTTCCTGAGCAAGACCCTTTACCTCAAGTTGCTCCAGGGAGACTGTCCCCTGTAGTTAAGGAATGGAAGTTACTTTGGATAAATAAAAAAAAAAGTGTCTGGTAAATGTACTGTAGGGGGTCCAGAGTGGTTGGTATGGAGCTCACAATGTGTCCCATTACCAGCCTCTCAAAGCACTTCATTGCGATGGAGTTTAGTGCAACAGCTTCGTTCTTCTTGGGAACTGGAACAATGGTGGTGTTTTTGAAGCAGACGGGGACAATTGAGCTCTGCAGGGAGGTGTTAAAAATGTCTGTGAAGACGGCAGACAGCTGCTCCCTACACACCCTTCAATACGCTACCCAAAATTTCTTCTGGACCGGCAGCTTCGCGGGTGTTGACTCTGTTAAAACTCTTTTACACATCCGCAACAGACACAGTGAGAGTGACGTCATGCGGTGCAGCCGGAGCGTGAGAGTGACGTCATGCCGGAGGATGTAAGTTAGCGAGCTCAAATCGCGTATAGTACGCATTCAGTTAGTTTAGGAGTGATGAGCTGTCAGAAGCGAGAGTGTGTGGTTCATCAGTCCCCGGATAGTAATAATAATAATAATAATAATAATAATAATAATAATAATAAAAAAATTAAAAAATATATATAATAATAATACAAATCATATTCTATCATTTAACTCTAGAGGACATCATTATCATTCTTAAGTCTATAGACTTAGTTCAAGACACACAGAAACATTTGATTTATAAATACAAAAAGTTTCCATTTCTGTTTTCTATTATCTTTCCTACATGTATCTAGAACATAATCAATACATAATATTGTAAGCATGGAGGTACTGGTTGAATGTTTAGATTTAAAATGTTCTGTCAGAGGCTACTCCTCATTACCTGCCGTGATTACAAACTTGTTCTGTGAAATGACCTTTTGGTTCTGCCAAATTGTGTACACTTTATGAGACAGGATTTCATGAAAGGTTTTACTGTGAGGCACTGAGATGGTTTCTGTCCAAAGCTGTGCTGCAATAAAGGCCTTTTGCCTTTATTGTGCAACACCATTGGTATTCATCTTTGATGTCTTTTGGGACGAGAAGCCCAAAATGTAAAATAAAACAATCAAAAAATACTTTTTACATCATTTTGATTGTGAGTTTTTGTAGTTTCTAAATGTTTTTTTTCTTTTTTTTCTTTTTAAAGCTCACTTTAAAGAAATTCTCACTTTTTAAAAACGTAACTCGGTGTAATTATTTTACAACTGCTCCAAGATCTGAGAGTGGGAGTGAGAGAGTAAATCATTTGGGGAGAGTGACAATTGATATATTTTTTCCTACTCAAACATCAGAGACATTTAGAGGTGGGCAAAAGTCACTACATTTGATCAAAGATTATGGGGAAACAGAAATTTTGTCTTTTGAATCATATGACACAAGGGATTGTGCTTGATATGATCTAACAAGGTAAAAAAGGTCCATTTTGATTTCACATTGACTTTAAGCCTCACTGTTTTCATGAAAGATGATAAAGTCGCTCCAGGAATATATACGATGACAAGTTAGCGAATGTTCTTTAATTTAAAAAGAACAAGAAAGGCCACAGATTAGGTGCATGGTTTCCATCAAGGATTCGATCAGCCTGGTTCGATCAGCTTGGTTTCCTAAGGCTCCATCTGCTAATTGCTTCATTCTGAATGTTCCTCAACTCCATATGTCATGTGGATGGCCGCTCTGTATTGACTCTGTATGGTAAATGAGGACCAGATCCAGAATCGAAAGAGTTATCCAATCACTGAGTAGCTGGAATTTGCCATGTGAACAGCAGCTCTTGGCCTGATGCTCTCTCATCAGCGATTCGCGTCACTTGATTGCGAGGCATTCGCTTTCCAGACTTCTCTCTCCGCTGAGCGTTCCACTTCACTCAAACCCCCCCTTCTCCTTTGCGCTGCCCCCCTCCTCCTCTGGGTTCCGGAGCCAGTCCCAGCCTTGCCTGAGTGATCTCCAGCGCTCTTTTCAAGCGCTTTTTTCGGCTGAGGAGTGCGCCTCCTGTTTGGCCACTCATTGATCAGCTCGCATCTGCTAACTCAGCCATGCTCCATTCCTCATCTAAAGTGGCAGCACCGACTCATCTGAGCTCCGTCAGCGCTCTCAGGCGCCGCGTGACTGAGTGGCGGTAACAGCTTTGCCTGATGGCATTTTTCAGGCTGGACTACTACTCAAGCTCTACCCCTTATTATCTGCGCCCACGTCCCGGATTAGACCAAATCACAGCTGTGATGCTATTCATGATAACACGCAACCTCAAGTGTTCTATGAAGGCGAAGAAACCCCAGTTAAATAAATGTTATTCAAGCAAAAGTTTGGCGAAAGATCAACCCTGATGTAGTCGATCGGCCAAGACATGTTTAGTGTTCAAATGTTGCTTCTTTATTTTAGAACTGGAGCTACGAGGCAAACATAGCTTACAAACACTAGAAGCTGATTGTCTTCTCTCAGCTCTCTCAAATCACATCCAGCTCTTCAGTAAGGTCAAGCAGACTTCTGCATGTGGTTTAGGACTCGGTATGACTGACTGTGAGATATAAAAATGGAAGAGCTGAATGTGGATTATGCAAATAGTCAGTGCAGCTATAGACTGTACATTTTCTTCAGGTTATTATTTACTATACTTTGCTGAAGTAGTTAATTATAAAGAATAGTGCACGTTGTATAACTAGCACAGTTTTCTGTGCCTTGAGGTCATGTGCCATGTTTGTTTTGAGTCACTTTGGTTCTCATGAACTTCTGTGATATCTCTTCTGAGAGAATCTTTGATTGGGCCACTGATTTGTGAGCATATTCGTGAGCATGTGGTGTTTTGCTCCGGGGCTGAATGATGAAATGATGAATGACAAAAAAAAAAGGAGTGGCATATAATGTGTCATCATGTATGGGGTGTCAGTACTGGTTAGGATTTTGAAATACAGGCCAAGCATTAGGAGCAAAATATGGTTCTCCTGATTGCTGAATGCGAAATGCAGCACTGTGGAATTGGGGAACTGTATTATGCTCTTTACTCAACACCCGGCTGCGATGAGAACAATAGCGATAAAGCTTCGATAAGCTTTGAAAACGTATCGATAAAGTGCCGTCCGCAAGGAGGGAACAGCCGCTTCCTCCTTGTTAAGGTATATCATAAATCTGGTGATGGAGAGCCTCTCAGGTCTGCTGTGCCGCGTCATAAATCTCATTTTCCCCCCATTTCGTGCCATGAAAATTCGCTCTCGTTAATCTCCCGCCCTGCCATGGGCGTCTTTGAGCCAGCCACATTCATCAGCAGCCCGGGCTAAAATAAAGCTGCGCCTTCTGCACCCCGGCCCTTTGAAACAGGGCGCTCCCATCACATCCCGCCGGGTTTCCACCAGTCCACAAAAAGGGTGCTAATTCTTTGATAATTTATTGATAGATGAGCTGTGATTCCGGAAATGTGCTCAGGATAATCCCCTTTGCAAGGATTGAGTCCGAGACGTAGACAGAGAGAGAAAGAAAGATAGAGACTTATAGGCGGTGAGCATGAATGGACTCAAGAGGCAGACAAGCTGTCCCTGCCTTTCCCCTCTCATTAGAGAAGGAGGACTCAGTCAGAATATTAAAGTACATTTTTCGTTTGTGCTCTGGTGGCTCTCTAACGGAGAGAGCGCTAGGGCTAATCTCGGCTCCTGGAGGATAGTCAAGGCGAGCGGGTCAACAGACGTCGTGTGCTCTTAAGAAGATGAAAAGGCGCGCTAATCGCAGGCTCTGAATCTTCTTAGTCTGTGGGAGATAAGTGAGGCATAACGGTTAATATCTGCGGCTTTTAGCTGCAAAAGGCAGCAAGGCTTTTAGCCACACAAACACAGCGTGCTTGCATGCACACGAACACGCGGGGAAGTGTACCCTCATTAAGGAAAGAAGCAGAATTCTCGCTCCAGGTCCTGAGTATTAATATTTTAAGTGCATCTGAATTCCCTCTAAGGACCTCCGCTACACAGCTCGATTAAGCACAGGAATCTGACATGAGGCTCTTTTGTGTTTGTGTGTCTGTGCCATTTCTGAGGGGGGTCGCAGCCAAAGCTATGCCCAGCAGTGTGCTCCGCATATGCTGCGTGGGGTGTGTTTACACAGTAGGGACCTGCCGCCCGCACAGGTTCATATTCTCCCTGCTCCGACACACCTGATTCATCTCATCAGCTAGTGACCAAGCCTCACTTTAGCTAAAAGGCATAGTGAAGAATCTTTAAAAATATTGAAAGAAACTTCTATTCACATCATGAATGCTGCATTCCTGAATCATTAAATAATTGTCTTAAACTGTAGTGAGTTGTCACTGGTGGCGGACTTATAGATTATTAGTCATAAATCATGACTCATAATAAACTTGCCTGAACTGGCTGAATCATGTGCTGCAGCCACGATGTCCAAAAAAGTCACAATTTTGGTTGATAATTATTTATTTGCAGACTCTATAGACTGTTTGTGCTTCTCTTAAATCTGCCAAATGTCCAATTAACTTTAATTGGCTTAACTATTTCATTTGCAGAGTTGCCCTTAACACCTCTCATGTAGAGTAGCTCAGAGAGACAGCATGTAAATTGGTCAATCGGTGGCAGAAAAACAGCACAAATGCTAATTAACGCTTCCAGGCTGGAGCTTAGGGTAAAACAAATTTGGGATTACTCTCCCCAATTCTCATGAAACATAACATGTTTATACATCAATATACATCAGATGTTGAGGTAGTCCAACAAGTTGCCAGTTAGTCCATATAGGTTGCTAATTGGTCCAAATGCTGTTTATCAGGCACTGATTTACCATTGAACTATAATTGGCTTAATTTCAATTATTGAGTTACCCTTAACACCTCTCATGTAGAGTAGCTCAGAGAGGCAGAACGTAAAGTTTCAAAATCAATTGGTCAATCAGTGGCTGAGAAACAGCTTTTTATAGTATGGACTAATTGGCACCTTGCTGGACAACTTGTTATGTGATGTATAAGCATGTTAAATTTCATGAGATTCATAAACTCTAGATGTGTTTTTAAAATAACCTCAAACCCAGAAGCATTAGGTTTTGATGATTATTGACCTTCAGAGACTTGCTTACAGTGATGACACTCTTGCCTCGACCTGGAATCAAGCATTAGCTTTCTACAGGCAGCTCAGGTGTGTTATCCACGATGATTCCAGCCCAGCACTGTTCAGCAGAGCATTCACAATTTCAGCTGTTAGTAAGCTGTTAAAATGGTAATATCTGTCCAAGCTAAATAATTAGTAACTGGCATGTAGCAACATTAAGTGACATTTATTAACTGGCATGCATTTATGTATTAGCTAATGCATTAGCCTTTATTTTACAAAACATAAATAGTTTCAGCAGTTTAGGTCAATTATGCTCACAGCCAGATTCATTTAGCTGCATATAAATCATGACATATAAATCATGACTAGTTTGACAGATTTTGCATATTATGCAAATTTGCTCAAAATAAAGTGGGTGGAGCTTAACGACTCTTCAGACTTTTTGCTTGGTTTTGAGGTGGGCATTAACATGCAACAAGAATGTGGCTTTAGTGCTCATGGTTCAGGAGTTGAAAGCCAAAAAGAGTCCTTGAGGTCAATCACTGCCCAGTTTTATTGGCTGGTACAGAATCCATATGTGGACATGGCATTCAAATTTTTAGCAATTGGCGAACCCTATGCCTGTCGAATGCCTGCTGAAAAAATGCCTGATTTTTACTTGTAAAAATATCCTTAGATGCCCACTTATAGATTTCAGCTAAATCAGACATTGGACCTCTAAAAAGTGGCTGACATTACACAGATTTCAACCCTAAACCTATTAATGATATAACTGTTTTTAACTAGAAATTTACATTAAACTGTTATTTGACAAGCAGGTTAGGTGATACTAATTTTTACAGTATATTACATGTAAATGCAAATGATAATGGCTCGTATAAAAACAGCCACGTTGCCAAATCACTGAATAGTTACTATAAAAAAGGCTTATCTATTTAACCACAAAAAAACCAGACTGAAATATTTGCCATTAACCATAGACTTATAGCGACTATCCTTCTTTATCAAAATGTGAAACTCGTTTATATTGCATCTAATTACGTATTTTTTTTACAGTGTAGATAAAAGAGCGGTTATCTTGAAGCCTGAATAGTGTCTGAATATTTGTTCATTAGATAGCTTCGGGATGCTTTGATAATTTGATGATTTTGGCATGGCAGGCATCGAACTAACTGGTGGGATTCAATCTTTAAATCACTTTGTTAGCTTTGGTGCAAAGCTAAAGAAGCAAACTTCGGACATCCAGCATGTCCTGGCTCATGTACTACATTTGGGGCAATAAACGGTGCAGGGCTGGACTGAACTATAGTCAGTACCTGAAAGCTCTTGGGATTCAGGCTGCGAGGGTTCTCAGAGGCGGTCTTCAGTTTTCCGTCCACCGTTTTCATCAGGTTCTCCGTGTCCCTGACATACTGCAGGTCTCGGTACGTTCTCAGGTCCAGCACCTCCATAGACTGAGTGATGTTCTGGACCTACACAAACACACACACACACCCACAGAGGGACAGATGGAATGTCAGCAGCATGTTTAAAGACTGAGGGCATGGCAAGTTAAGCTCTCAATATGCCACGCTTCACCGGAGCATCTTGACACTAGCAGACCACCCGCTGAGCTTCTCACCTGCAAGTTTTGCATGTCCACCTATGTCCTCAGCCTGCTGTGTGACCAGCCTGCTGTTGCTTATACACCTTCACTGCTAACAGGCCATGTGGAAAAGAATGATGTCCTCACTGTTTTTGGCTCCTAGCTAATTTAGTGAAAGTAAGCTGACAATGCAAATCAAACTTAAAAGAATTTGACTCACAGCAATTCGTCATGTAGTTTCTCAATAAATAACTTTACTATTACATTCTCTTTCATTAATGACATATTAATTAATGTGATCAGGCCAATTTTTAATTTGGCATGCTGAAGTCCCTTGGATTTTTGAGATTAAAGCCCATGGGGCTAATGCTACAGGGTAATTCAATATGTGCTATCATTAAGAATGTGGAATTTCATTTCGTCACTGGCTGGTGGGGGTCAGCATAGTAAGCAGTTTGATTTAGGTAGAACTTTGTCAGCTTTAGTTTGCTTTTTACAGTCTGGTTTAAACTGAATTTTGTTGGGCTACATTCTGGTTTAGGTGGAAGTTGTTGGTCTACAATTGGGTTCAAATGGAATTTGTTGGGCTACAGTCTGGTTCAGATGGAGTTTGGGTGTGAATTTTGTCAGGCTACATTCAGATTTAGGTAGATTTTTTTGGAGCTACATTCTGGTTTAGGAGGAATTTTGTTGGGCTTCTTTCAGGTTTAGGTAGATTTATTTGGCTGCATTCTGGTTTAGGTGGAATTTTGTTGGGCTACATTCAGGTTTAGGTAGATTTATTTGTCTGCATTCTGGTTTAGGTGGAATTTTGTTGGGCTACATTCAGGTTTAGGTAGATTTGTTTGGTTGCATTCTGGTTTAGGTGGAATTTTGTTGGGCTACATTCAGGTTTAGGTATTCTCTTTTTGGCTACCTTCTGGTTGGGCTACAGTTGGGTTCAGATTAAATTTTGTTGAGCTATAGTCTGGTTCAGATGGAATTTGTTGGGCTACAATTGAGTTCAGAAGGTATTTTCTTGAGCTATAATCTGGTTCAGATGGAATTTTGTTGGGCTACAGAACAGAACTGTGATGATCTACGGTCGGATCCTGACAGAATGTTATCAGGATACAGTCAAGTCCAGACCAAATTCTGTAAAGATACGGTGGGGTTTGAATTAAAAAGACCTGAGCACAATATTCTAGGGTTGTATTGGCTTTATTGAGTTAGAATCTACATTTCAGGCACAATGAAGCCTTTAACTTCTTTTATTCAGATTTTTTTCTGCACACTTCAGTAACTGCTATAAAGCATTGTTCACTACTACTAAGGTACTTACGAATGTGAGCAATTAATGCGCATGCCGCTGTGTGTAAGGGATTAAATTTGAGGCTCTGGCACACACGCTCCCTCCTTGCTCTACAAGGCCCAATGACCTATGCTCTAAGCGTCTTTAGTTGTTCCTGCACTCATTTCCATCTTCACGGACTAATGAGTGTAAGGTGTATCACCTAATGAGCTGATTTGCATAGCCGTCAGAGGCAGCAGTCACGGTCAATGCTGGAGACTGGAGTTTGGACTGGGGTGAAAGGGGGTTTGTGAGGATCAACATGTCCTCCATGCATTCAGCCACTAAAGAACCTACTCTTGGGCCCATGTCAATGGTAAGCTCAGGAGGATCAGTGCTACACACACACACACACACACACACAGACACACACACACGCACAAAGCACACACACAAAGCACAACCACAGAGGGCTATTTTTAAAGAAGCCAGGCCAGTAGTAGCTGTTATATTCTGAACGCATCCTCCACATTTCGCGCTGAGAGGGGACTGACCTCAGGTGTCCTCATTAGTCTGTGTTTTATTAGACAGGAGTGTTAGAGCCTCACAGCTGCTGCCAAAGTCACACACACACACACACACACACACACACACACACACACACACACACACACACACAAACAAACACATACACACACGCTACCGCCTCAGTTATGCGTCAGTGGATGCTGGGGATCCAGATGAATGCGATGCTCATAAAGTGTGTGTTTGAAAGCCATCCATCATGGAGATGTCTGAGGGAACGGAGCACAAAGCGCAAACTCTCTTGCTGCGTATGTGTGTGTGTGTGTGTGTGTGTGTGTGTGTGTGTGTGTTTTGTGGGGTGTTGGGGGTGCACATGGGGCTTTGAGTGTATATGCATGTGTGGGAGTTGCTGGTATAGGCTATTGTGTGCCAAAAGGATTTCCGATATATATATATTAATTAATTATTTTCTTTAATGAAATAATATATAAGAACATAATTAAATGTGAATTTGCATGCTCCTGGTTAATGGACATATCTTGTTGTCCTGATTTTCTAAATAAAAATAACAACACAGACTGCGAAGGACTCAAGCACAAGTATGGCACTTGTATTACTAGTTTAACATGTTGGAAAAAGTAACATATATGTATGTATGTATGTATGTATGAATGTATGTGTATGTGTGTCTGTGTGTGTGTGTGTGTGTGTGTGTTTGTGTGTGTACAAATTGTATAAATTATGTGCCATAACTTTTGCACAGGTCATATTATGTGCCCTCATTTCATTATGTTATTTCCAGTGCATTAAACTGTGTGATCTGTACAAAAAATGCATACATTACATAGTGTTATGTTAACCATTATGTATTATCATTCTCAATAATACACAATGGCATAAACAAATGACAAATGAGCTTTCATTTGCTATTATATTCATGATAGATGCAGAATATACTACCTGATGTTTCACACTCTGAACATTTACTGCATCATCACTAAAAGATAAAACTATTTCTGACCACTCATCTGGTTTATTGCTAAGCAAAATGTCCAATATGTAAAGTTTGAATACTTTAGGACAAACCACAACCATGAATGGCCATGAATGGTTTGGTACCACCATGTGTATACTTCACTATAGATGCTTTGCAGGGGCTGAACTAACCCTTAACTTACTTTCACCAGATTCTAAGTAAGGCAAAGCCCAAGCTCTAACCTCCACCTCACCCTCACCAGAGAAGAAGGATTCACCAGATAGACTGTTAACATCTGTAGATTACACAGGTCAACAGGTCAAAATCATCAGAGATGAGTTTGTGGGTTTTGTAGTGTTTTTCATGCTGATTTCAAATCTCTGCATGTACAGTTTTTGGGATGAAGCTAGTTTTATATTGCATGATAGTGGTATAATTTGCTTATAATAATCATATACTAAGTGTTTTTGAAGAAACAGTGGTGTCTGACTGACACTGATCATTATATCTATGCCACAG
>JBBJLS010000140.1:3375486-3392605 GCA_037577275.1 Bryconaethiops microstoma | reverse complement strand
TCTCTCTCTCTCTCTCTCTCTCTCTCTCTCTCTCTCTCTCTCTCTCTCTCTCTCTCTCTCTCTCTCTCTCTCCTCCCCCCTTTTAATCTCTTTCTCACTCTCTGTGAATGACCTTTAGCAGGTCTATTCCTGCAGTCTGCTGTTTTTGCTCAGGCCCAGCCAGGGAACCTCACATGTGGCCCACACACTCGCCCACCCACACACACTCCTGAAGAGACTCGGTCAGCGCATCGGCATTCGATTGGCCACGCAGAGGGGATCGATGGGTGACTCAATATCAGTGAACGCAGGGATTCTGGGGTGACCTCCACTTCCCCCACAGCTCCTGAGTACACCAACCAAATCAGGCACGGCCACTTAGAAACACACTTAACCCACCACAGCCCCAGAACAGGGATCGAAATACTGACCGTGTCGGTATTATTGTCTTATATAAATGTATTCTCTTTTATCTTATATTTAGTGATACATACACAGACAGATATAAACATAAAGAAGAAAAGAAAATACAAGAAAAAGAGAAAGGGAAAGTGGAAGAGAAAAGAAGAGAAAAGATGAGAAAGAGGAAAAGAGGAGAAAGGGAAAGAGAAAAAGAAAAGAAAGGAAAAAAGAAAAGAGCAGAGGAGAAGAGAAGAGAAGCAAGGATATTAGAAGCAGAGAGAATAGGAGGAGAAGAGAAGAGAGAACAACAAAAAAAAAATAATGGAGGGCTGTTGGGCTGAAACTGGAAAAGTGAAACGAAGAAAAGAAAGAGGTTTAAATAAAAAATATATACATGACATCAGATTTACTGTTCAGATCTATCAGGAGTGCCAGACTTAAGAATGTGGCCCATTCTTTACTCCCTCTTTGTTAGAAAGAACACTTACATTTATAACAGTTACTGTATCTAAGCTGCAGGATAAAAAGACTTAAGATCAAGTAGCCACCCAATTAGCTTAACATGCCTGAAGTGGCCACGTCTGAACTGACTCTAGGTTTGGTGAAGCGAGGGAAAATGAGTGACAGCTTTTGTTGTTGTTGTTGTTGTTGTTTTTTAAAGATATCACAGTGCATTTTTGTAAGGTGATTACTGATTATTTTTATATTAGAAAAAATGACTACATGCAAATGAGACCTTACCTACTTAACTTCACATAAATATCCACATTTAAAAAATTGGGATAATGATCAAATTAAAATGTTTATTTTTTGCAAGGTATTGATACATTATTGAATTATCGCTCTTTTATTCTTATTAAGGAAAACACTGATATTACAAAACATTTGTTCATTTCCTGTAACCACTTAATCCTTACTAGGGTCGCGGGTACCTGGAGAATATCCCGGGGTCTATGGGCGTGAGGCAGGGACTCACACTGGGTGGGGCACCAGCTCACCGCAGTATTCTAAAATATTTTAGAGCAAAATCTAGCAGAAATTCAGAAGCCTTAAAATCGATCAAATTCTTCAGAATGCCATTAGGAATGAACATGTGAAAACGAACACATGAACACAGGTGTCATAGCAGCTGAGACTTTTTATTCTGAATGAAGAGAACATTTTTAAGAGCAGGTCTCAGAACTACTGAGATGTCAGGACATGCATCATTTGGGTGATCTAAAGACTTTTGGGAAGTCCTTGTTGCTTTCAGCTTGATTGTACCTGGCAAGGGTGGAGCTAAGCCTTCATTTTTTATGTTATTGGAGTAAACAAGAAGAAATATGCAAAACAGGAGCAACAACAAACAAGATATACGACAACAAAAACACAAAACCGAAGACGTAGCAGTCACTGACACAGCATGTATGAGTCTTAAATAATACACACAAACACAACAGCGCACAACAAAAACGTAACAGTTACTCAAATGCCGTATTGAATAAACCAAAAAAGAATAACAGTGCATATAAAGAGGAGGTGTGTTCCAGTGAAGCTATATGCATTTATCAGTATGAGTATATGATTATAAAGTCACTGTTAAAACCTGGGGTTGGGTTTTTTGATTTAGATGATAATCTGGAGGTCTTCCTCCCATTTTTTTGTGGGAACAGATATTATTTGGTTGAATGTGGAGATTGTCTTATAAATTTTAGAAAGCATCATTTTCTAGTGGCCATGTGCAATATTTCTGATGTTGTCGGAGCTAAGTCTAATATGGATCATTTGATGTTGATTTTAGTCTGGATAGGTGAGTTGGTGGTACTTTAGAAATTGTTCTTCTTCATGGCCATACTTCTGGACCAAACGGGGGAACAAG
This sequence comes from Bryconaethiops microstoma, assembly GCA_037577275.1. NCBI lineage: Eukaryota > Metazoa > Chordata > Actinopteri > Characiformes > Alestidae > Bryconaethiops > Bryconaethiops microstoma. The sequence goes on along the minus strand of JBBJLS010000140.1, from coordinate 3,390,366 downwards.
ATCCATGTTTTTTTCTGAAAAATGTGTTTGAGGTGTGTGATGCCTTTGCTAATCTGTGAGGGAAAGATGACAGATTTTATATTTAATAAAAAAATCTGGATTATTCCAGATTGGAGTGTATGTAATCGTGGTGTTAGTCATTTGGTGAAATTCTCACCAGGCTGTCAGGGTTAGGGTTAGGTGGGGATTCTGAAGCAAGAATGATGTCTGGTAGAATGTCTCATGAAAGGCAAACTGGAGATATGAATGCCTTTGCATACTGTTTGTTGTGGATGTCACATTGAATAGGATTGACCCATTTGTAGATGTATTGGGGTTGATGGTTGATAAAATAATGGAGGAAAATGTAGAGTTTTTTGTAAAAACATATCTACTTAAAAGCTAATTTTATGATGGGTGTTTTCTGTTTCAATGTCTGTGATATTTTGGAGAATATGTGGGATACTGGAAGCTTCCAATAAAGACCATGCAAGTGATTTCATCAGAAAAGGTTTACTGGCTGACTGCATGTAGAAACAAGAGAGAGTGCAGAGAGGAAAAAAGGTGCTATACAGAGAGATAGAGAGGGCGCTACTAAACATGGATCACTTCTTTGTCTTTCAAAATAAAGGTGTCTTTAAATTAAATTGTTGTTTTCAATAATTATTACATTTTATGAACTTCTGCAAACACCCCTTTAAACAATTTTTAATTCATGAACTTATTATACTTAAGTCACAACAGAATAGCTGCTGCAAATAGTTCAGTGAAGATGGCAACTAATGAAGGAGAGAGTGGGCATCCTTGCCTAGGAACCCTGTGCAAAGTGAAGCGTTTAGATATTAGTATACTGGTAGAGATCGTGGCCATTGGTGATGAATACAGAAGCTTAATTCAGTGAATAAATGAATCACCAAGGCCTAAAAATGTTGAAAATAGAAATACACAGTTCACTTTGTCCAAAACTTTTTCTGCATCCAGTGTGATTATGGCCATTGTTGAATTAGTCTGAGATCTGTAGTGCATTAAATAAAATAGTCTCTGTCGATAGTTGGTTGAATGTCATCCTTTAATGAAGCCAGTTTGGTCTGAATGAATGACTGATTCAATGCACAGTGGCTTTGCTGATAATTTTTGTATTTGTACTGATAAGTGATAGAGGATGGTAGCTTGATGGGGACGTAGAATCTTTGCTTGATATTGAGAGACATTAAAAGCTGTTGTCATGTTTCTCCATATCTCTAAGGCACTGACGGCAGGCGCAGACTTCCATTTTTAACACTTTTATTAACACAAAGCAAATAGGCACAAGGGCCAGAAATAAAACAAGAATGAAGGGAGACGGGAGAACAAACAAAGCCAGTATGATGGTGGACCGAAACTAAGGTCCAACACAAAAGAACTTAAAAGCAAACTCCAAAACCCAATCAAACTAAAGAATCACTTTCCCTGAGCACACTGAAAACTCATAATACACACTAAAATGTGCTCAGGTATCACAATAAGAGTCCCACATACAAAACAAAAGGAAAAAAGATGGCCTCTAGTGGCCGCTGACGGGACCTGACAGCTGTATTCGTATCTGTGGGTAGTTTTTATTTTAATTCTAAAAAAAATATGGGCTAAAATATTCCAGAATGTTTTGTAGCATTCAGCAGGGAAACCATCAGATACTCATGACTTATTGTTAAGCATGGGTTTGAGTGCTTTTTGAAAGTCTTCTATTGTAAATGTTTTTTTCTAATTCATTTACCTGAGCCACTGTTAAAGTCAAAATTACTTCAAAATCTTTATTTGGCTTGGTTTATATGTTCTCGAGTATAGATTGGTAGAAAAATCTTGGAGCCTAGTTAATGTCCTCTGATGTCTGAACAAGCTTCCCTGCTGAGTTCATGATGACCAAATTGTTTTTTTTCATTAATTGTTTTTTTTCTCCTTGTTTTGCTAGAGCGCCCTGCGGTGGGCTGGCACTCCACCCAGGGTGAGTCCCTGCCTCGCGCCCGTAGACCCCAGGATAGGCCCCGGGTACCCACGACCATATAAGGATTAAGCAGTTACAGAAAATGAATGAATGTTTTGCTTGATTTGATTAGCAAGATATTTTCCAGATTTATTTCTGTATTCAAAATGCTCATGTCTCATGTCCTCAGGTGCTCAAATGCTCGAGTCGCTGCAAGAGGAATTTGTTTTTTCTATTTGTATGTTCTAATTAATTCATCATTTTGAATTTGCACTGTACGACTGTTGACATTTTCTAGTTCTTATTCTCCAGATCAATTTCCTCTTCATTGTCTGTTTTTCTTGTGTGGAGTATGAAATTATTTTCCTTTTAATATGGCTTTCCCAGTTCCCCACAGCACTGATGATGCTATCTCTGGTGAATTATTTATTTCTAAGAAGGAGTTAACCCTTCATTAAAACTGCTAAATTTAGTCAAATCTAAAGTGGGTGGAGCTAAGCTGCTAAATTTAGTCAAAAACAGACATGAGTAGATGTGAATTGATTAAATACACTGAAATACACATGTTTCTGGGGGTTTTTTTCAATATAGTTTAAGACAGATAAAAACCTAAAAAACAGTTAGTGTTACAAAATCATCACTTCTGTTTCGTCTCGTCTTAAGCAAATATCTGCCAATATGGATGTGATTCCCATCATGCACCCCTACAGCTTTTTATTGGTCTTGATGTCAAATTCAATTTGTAGCTGGGTGTTCAGGCTTGTACGGTCTGTATAGGCTGCAAATAAGTATGCAATTAGTGAGTGCTGCTGAAGCATTAGCATTAAGGCTCATTTATGCTCAGTGGAAAATATGTATATGGCTACGGATGGAGTCTCCTGTTGCTGTCGATCCAGGAGGCAGATGCTGACAGGATCCAGGGGGGTCGGTCCAGGGAGGGGTGCTGACGGGATTCCATGCCAGGGCCCCCTCACGGTTGGTCCAGGGCCCCCCTCAAGGTTGGGGCCCTACGCGGATGCATACTTCGCGCATGCCTAAGAGCGGCTCTGTCTGCATACACCGCAAGGCCTAAGAAGAATTTAACACACTTTCTCAGCCGGTCGTCTTTCTCTAAGCACTATTAACAAACTGTGAAGGGATTAACCAATTAGAGGCGCGCGTGTACACCGGAGCCCCGCAGTGGAGGAAGAATTGAGTTGTGGGCTCGTTTTCATTAGGCTGACCCCGGGGCCCGTCGCTGTAAAGTCGGGGGATAAATGAGGTCATAAATCTGCGGGCCCCAGTTTACGAGCGTGACGGGAAGTCTATTACAACTTTCATAAGCAGCAGGCAGGAGATGGGCGAGGGCTGCTAGAATATGTGTGCAGGTCTACACTGATAAGGGAGGGAGGGGGCAAAAGAGAAAGAGAGAGAGAGCAAAGGTGGGGGTACGTATTTTCAAGCTTTTCCTCAGGATAAGCTTTGGGTTTTTGGTAGGATATTGTACTTCTCTGTGCCTCCATCACTCTCTCTCATGAAGCCGCCTGTCAGCCTTTCATACAGTCACACATGGATTGCACCCCTCTGGCCTGCAGGGCAGCAGTAACATCTGTCTCTCTCTCTCTCTCTCTCTCTCTCTCTCTCTCTTACACACACAGAGGATCTGTAGTGTCTCCCAGACTGGCTCCCATTTCAGTTTACAGGTTTTTCAATGCCATGTCCATTTCATATACACCCTTAAAACACCCCTAACACATTCCAGCAGCATCGGCAAGCAGGCACAACCTCTAACGGAAAACCTTTCTCTAATCGCAGTGGCATAATGGCACAGTACATCTTCCCTGAACGAGCGAGTCCACGCGCAAGCCGTTACAGCTGTTGGGCAATTACGCAAGTGATAGGCACATTGGGCCGTTCCACTGTTCATTAGCTGCATATCCAATTACTCCAATGTCCTTCTTCTCTGACCAGGTTGACCTCTCTCTAAGTCTCAGGCTACAGAAATGTTCTCATACGACATTCCTTTGTGCAGATCGGGACCTTTCTGCCTCATTAAGACTCATGAAACTCTTAAGGTCCCAGCCAGGCTTTAGAGTCATGAGTGGTTTATGCCCTCAAGGCCTGTTCACACCAAGTCTGACCTTTATAGACACACATCAAATTTTGAAAACGAATGTCGTCCTTTACACCTTGAGTCCCAAACTAACACTGCATATACATTTTGAATCCATGATTTTATGCCATCATAGTCATTTAGGCTGACCAATCAGAGCTCTGTTTTCATCATTGCAGGTCAAACCAAAGGTGGCAAAACGGCTCACCTTGCACAAAATATTTACAACATGCTGACAATTAATCTTTAAAGGTTACAGAAAATATATAGGGGACCATAGCTTAAAGGCTGGAAATAATGGTGAACACCTTACGGCCGTTTATATTGGAGTATCATAGTCTGTTGATGCCTGGTCTCTTTTGTAGAATAAGGTGTACCCTCTGTGTGCACCTTGAGGCTGAAGGGCTTAAAAGAAAAGTGATAACTCCATCATCGCTACTACATAAGAAAGCCATTTTTCTTTCCTGCTCCTTCCTGGAGCATTAAAACGATTGGATCTGATGTGAAGGTTCCGCAACATACATTCACTCATTCATTCATTTTCTGTAATCGATTAATCCTTACTAGGGTTGCGGGTACCTGGAGCCTATCCCGGGGTCTGCGGATGCAAGGCAGGGACTCCTTTTTGTTCCTCTGCAGCGTATAAACACAACAGAGGACACTCAAGGTCGTGTGTAATCTGAAATAACATCTCAGCTGAGATGATCTATGCCACTTGCTTGTGCCTTTTACCTGCATTCACAATAAGGTAGTGATGTTGTTCATGATAACCTCCTCTTGAATTCTACTGTTAACCCCGAACACGAGCAGCATGGATTCATGCTGGAAGTGCAACAAATGACAAATTGTTATTAGACGACTCTTTTTATGGAAGTTCTGCCTGGAAGAACTTTCAGGACAGTCTCCACCCACAAGTGGGTGGGGAAAACCCACAGAGCGAGGGGTTCCAGAGAGCAGCCAAGCGAATGAGCAGCAAATGGTGAGCATGTAGGAGAAAAAGACCAGTTTTACACCGCTGATATTTACTGAGATCAAATTTTCCTAATAGACTTTGAGCTCTAAGGGTTAAGTTTCCAAGACTTTTACTTTCTCGTGACCATATTGGCACATGGTAGGTTCATTTTCTGGATGGATTCTTTGGACGCCATGTTGGTACTTTGGCATGCTAGTTCTGCCCTAAGGACACACTGTCCATTCGTTTCTGTGGCCATCACACCAACTGTTAAAATCTCAGACGTTCTGGTGGGAGGGCTGGAATGTTAATGTGTGGTGTTCTCCAGTCTTGGTGGGTTGGCTCTAGTTAGAGTTTCTGTGTCTGGCTCTGGCTCCCATGCAGAGGTCCCTGGTGAGCAGACTGCAGGCTCTGACTCACCCCAGCTCATGCTCTGGCCATATGGTGCCCTCTTTACAGACAGATCCCAAACATCTCCCTCAACATGGCTCGCGCTCCCACAGAGCCTCTAGTTTAGTCAGTGATAACGCTGCTCATATTAGCATCTACACACACTGGTATCCACACACTCATCACTCCTTAATCATCTCCCAGAGGTGTTGGTAGAAGCTACAGTGAGATGGAACAGCATGACCAGGCTCTGCAGAGTGTAATGAGACTGTGATGCTAGTAGGCAGTGTGTAAAGACCCTGCTTTCGTTTGGCTTGCTTTTTTGAAGCTGACGCATATTCTCCTCAGGCCTCTGCCTGGCTGCTCTCTTATTAGACAAGAATCAAAGAGACAACATGCGCCTGCGTTGGCCTCTGAACCAGCAACCCACAGCCTGCATCCACCCACAATCTCTCGCGCCCACGCTCCACGCACACCAACATTTGTCTATACCTGACATTGGCTCTGGACATTCGTAGACTACAAAAGGCTCGACAGGCAGCCACACTGGCTTCAGGCTTCTGTGCAGGTTAAGGATAGAGGACACTCTCTTTTCCACAATAACTAACAGGACTGGGCAAGGTTTGACTGATACTTTAGAGATGCATGCAGACAGTGACGGATCATGAGAGACGATAAAAAAACAATGTGGTAAAAAAAAAATGCTTTGGACATGCAGCTCAGTGGCTAGTTTCTTTTTTTTTAACGAGTCTGCTATCAAGGTTCTGAAGCAACGAACATTGTCTTTACTAACACACTCATTAGACAAACTATGCAGATACTGGCTAAAGCATGAGTAGCTGACAAATTGCTTTTAAAGGTCATTTCCCAGCATTACTGCACTCATTTTAGGAATTACTTAACTGAACAACAACAAACGTATTCATGAGTGATCGACTCGACAAACAATCTTGCTTTCATGATCCTTGGTATTGCAAATGATGAGGTGGAAACAAAAAAGACAAGGCTATCCTGACATAGCCCTCACTTACAAAAATACACAATGTTCCACGGAGCCTAGATCAGTCAAGACATGTTTCCAAATCTGTCAATATCTGTAAATATATCCTCAAAACTTTTCTCAACCTGTTCAAACCACTTAGGTCTTCATAAAGGAGGTGCAGACTTGTTGATGTGGTTTGGGTCATGACTTACTGTAACTTCTAAAACTGAATAAAACTAGTAGCCAAACAACACAGGTAGAAGATTTAGACAACAGACACCATGATGAATTATGCTTTCCCTGCATACTTTAAACAGGCAGCTAGATTTGATTTGCAATTTCTGTTGTTACTATTTATAAACATTTCTTCTGTATAAATATATTTAAGATTAAGTTTATTGTGCCTTGAAATCTGTGCCTTGCGTGTACATGAACAACTATATGCTAAATTGGTTTCCCCCCCACTGTGTGTTCACCTACACAGTGTTGTTCATTTTTATAACCCACAGTAAGTCCTAAACCACATCCACAAGTCTATGTCACCTTGATAAAGAGCTGGACGAGGTTTAATGGACTTTGGGTGACTACTGATGTTAGAAACACGTAGATCTAGGGCTAAACTAATGAAGCAAATTTGGACATCAAACATGCCACTGCTAATTACAACTGAAGCCTGTGGAATTTCATTATTCACCAAACTCTTCCTTAACTTACTAGAGAACATGCACTGGACTCTACGTGAGTGTGTGTGCAAACGTGCATGTGTGAAACACTTTATTATGAGGATATATGTTCTTTATTAGAAATATTTACACAGTGCCACATGAATTTATTGCAAATATGCAAGATCTACCAAAATAGCTGCTGGTCATAATCTGACGACCCGATGCAGCTTGTCCTGGAACAAATACGTTCAAAAACACATAACGCACTACATACATACACACATTACTTATTACTAATGGACACTTGTCAAGTCTCGAGCACTGACAGCATCTTAGCAATGGATACATATGTCTACTTACAGAAGTCATTTACTAAAGAGTACTTAGCTATACTTCCTCTTCTTCCTTCTTCCTGTTCTTAAAGACAGCAATCACACTTTACAGTAAATTTGCTGCCCCTAAGTCATAGGGGGTTGGAGGTCTCATCGACCAGCTGGTAGGAGATGAGAGCATGGAGAGCAAGTGGAGCACGGCTTGATTGTAGCTCAGAGCTATGCAAATATGGGACCCTTGCCATGCATGGCAGCGGCGAAGCAACAGTCACTCATGCATGTTTAGCAGCGCGCTGGTTCCCAAACACCCTAACTATGCACGATGAGCGAGTCTGCAGAGGAGGAAAAAGCAAGCTGGTTAGCATCTGCCCAGCATCATCGACACTCTTCTCCAGCGTCCCGACAGCACAGCCACTCCGTCATTTCACGCACCGGTCACCACATCAGCAGAATGGGCAAATCACAAGCTGGCTCTCCTTCAAAAGGAGGCTGTTACTGAGATCAGCATTTTAGATATCTGTGCACTTAACCCTGTGATGCTGAAATTAAGAAAGGACTATTTCTTTTTCTTTTTCATCAGACTCTTTTATTTTAATGTCTAAAAAACATGATCTTACAACCTAATTTTATGAGCTGTTTTACAGGACACAGCCTCAGAAGCCACATTAAAAAGTAATGACGCCCCCTTAGTTTCAGAGATCTGCACTCTGAGTTCAACTTTAAAAACATGCTCAAAAAATGTGAGGGAAGAGGTTGGGCTATATGATGCAATCTTTGCTAAAATGGCTCTGTCTCTGTCATCTTAACTTCACAGGGGCTCAAACATAGCCTATTAACATGCTTACAATAATGCCGATCAAATAAATACAGGCCTTTACAAAACGCTGAAAGTCTTGCTTATAGCCTGAGGGCATGTACTAACACACACACACACACACACAGAACAGTACACAGAAAGAAAAACATCCCAGAATGACAACAAATTACCTGAGCGTACAGAGATCTTCTGAACCAAATACAGAAGCCAATTACAGTATTCTGTTCTAATCATTTTAGAACATTTCGAGTAAGCAAACATCAGCTTAACACTTCAGGGGCCTTTATGTTACTCTGATGTCAAAAATTAAAGAGTGTTTCCGTAACATTTTGAACTGTATTTTGAAAGTCTGCACAAGCTCACTCAGAAACTATCGTGGTGCATCCAACAATAAGGGCAGCATGGAGCTCCTTTTATGCACACAGAAAACTTTTAAGTCTACATGCTGATCCATTCTACAATAGTCAGAATGGGCTTGCAAATGTAACATATATTCTGTGGGTACATTTAAATTAGTTAAAGGCAAAATCTCTGAATGAATCATAGATGACAGGAAGATTAAGACAGGGTAAAATGATACAGGCCCACTCTACACTTTCTTCCTTCTAAATGATGATTCCACATTGCACCTGCTCATCCTGCACCGCACCCTGCTTTTTGGCTGCACTTCCAGTGGTCAGAAAGATTGGACAATTCACATGTGGAGAGCACCCAACCTATTGTCAGTGCACTCGAGGATTTCCAGTGTAATGGCTGTGGCTGCCAACACGACTCTACTGCTGGGTTTCAGAGCAAGTAGAACCATCAGAGCATAAATATGAGGAGAGAGAATTACTGATGCAAAATGAATATTGTAATACCCAATGTGGTAAATGCGTTCAAAAATAAATGTTCTCCGGAAAAAGCCCCATATCTAAGTAGCACATTCAAAACGGATTCATGACTTCACAACGTTATACAACTAAGGGAGACACTTAGCAAAATGTAAAGAGGAAATGTTACTGCTATTTATATGTTTATCTGTACAATAGTACAATTAAATGCATTCTGTTACAATAACCAAATTGATTAGTACATTTTCCCGGCCATATCCACCCCTCAACACTGCTTAACTGTGAAAGAACACAATGAAGGATAGAACTCATTCCATGATAAGACCACCCAGGCCTGCATACAAGTTACACACTGGCATGAACAAATACACACTGGTTTAAGGTGGCATAGTTGTCTGCATAATACATGGATAGGAAGCCAGCTTGGGATTGCAGAAACAGATCAGCCTTTGTTGAGTTGGTGTGGTGCTCGGTTGCAGATGTTTGAATTATTGGAACCATAAAACCGTACTTGAAGTCGTTTCAGAATGAGGAAAGAATAGACAGCTTGTATTTACAATGATATTACCCCATTTCGGAACTTCACAGGAACTTATGTGGTTCGATTGACCAAGCACAATTCCATCTACACACAAACTGGGGAGTAAATGCCATTGATTAAACCAGAAGAGTAAGTACCAAAGTCAATTCTATATTCACTTTCAGTGACAACCACTGTATTATAAGAGCTAAGGTTAAGCAGTAAATGCAGACAAAGAACCACTTTGAGTGAAATTTTCCCTCATGTACTTTCCAAAGCACAGTGTATTAGACTGTGCTATCGTCTGAATCAAATACATCAAATCAATTACATCAAAAGATTTTTCATAATATTACAATAACAACATAGTAAAATACCAGCACTACATCTACAGACATCACTTAGCATCTGGCTAGCTGAAACTGGTATCCTTACTCACATAATGTACCCCCTTACCAAATCCACTGAAATCCAAAGCGTTAGAAGCCAAACCAGGAATCACTATAATGTACAAAAGTCTACCTATAAATTCCTGCATTTACTATTGTCTCTGCTGGTAAGCTCTGAGCTTCCTGAGGCTCCCATCATGCTGTTTCAGCAACAGATTCTTAGTCAGACATATTTGAAAACGCAAGTGATTCGTTTGACTGATATGCTCGGTTTAAAAAAAGTCATGTTTATTTAATTTCATTTTCTGTCCATCTTTTCTTCCGCATCATAGAAAAGATGCGGACACTCGCGTAGCTTTCGCCGCTATCCATTTCACAGATTGAAAGTTTGATTCAAGGTGCAAATTGCAGTTTGCAGTCAAGTTGAAGCAAATCTGAATGATTTGAGTTCCATCACCATGCGTTCAGTTGTAGCAGAAACTGAAATGCTATTAATCTATGATGCACACTTTGAGCTTCAGCATTGTGTAGCAGTAAAAAACGGACGGAATGTGAAGTTCTCAGGCCCTTTTTAAGAAAAGTGCTCTTGATGAACTGAAGAGGTTTAGTTCTAAACCTGATGTAGTACACCCTAGTCCAGCTAATTGTGATCTGTTTAATCAAGAGTGCCACTAACACTATGGGTGAGGTCATCGATTAGATCCGTAAATCGGGTTAGTGATACCGACCACATTCCTATTATTATAGGAAGTCTTTCAAACCATATCAGATAGTATTTTGGAACACTGGCAATAAATGACAGATTTTCAGTGGATCCTTTACCAAAATGATTGTTTTTAGCATCAGTTTTCTGAAATTTAGTGGAATAACTGTCAGTTCAGTGTAGGGAACCTTAATGATTCTTTACAGTGGTGGGTCATAGGAATTCTAATGTCTGCTACACAAATATAGCCATTTTATTTACAACCACTGAACCTGAGTTTTCATATGTAACACTGATGATGGCAAATCTGGAAACAAATATGTTTTCTATGGGGACTATTTTACTTTACAGTGCCCTGCATGTATCCCTTCACCATGAATGGATGTTAGATATATAGTTTAAGGCCAAAAACTATAGTAAAAAATGTCAATACCATGCTTTTAGAGGTATTAAACTCCTACCTTTATATGTGGGTAAAAAACAATGTATTCGAAGGGTATAAAGTGGCTCACTGATTGACTACAACAACACATCAGGTGTTCATAAGGGGAAAAAAAATATGAATTTAAGAGACTGAGCTTGCTTGTCTGGTGTGAACTTCAGGATGAATCCAATGAAATGTAGGCTTGATGATTCCTTGTACTGAGAAATCAGCCCCAGGTTAAATCTATTAGATGACTCTATCCCTACAAGGTCTTCAGCTGTTCCAGATTAGATCTCAAGGGACAGTGCTAAACACTACTACATCAAAGCATGAGACGTCCATATACCCCTGAGTCTCTACCCATGGACACAAGCCCAGGCTCCACTTCTATCATCTCTTGGCACGCCCAGTATGAACAGATGAGCAATATTCCCTCACAGAGACGTGTCTGGCCATACAAATCGCAGCTTGGAAATGACCTGTGCATGGTCCTAGTCACGTGACTCACGAGTAATCACAGACCTTGTGGGAGGGTGGGTGTCTGGGTGCTGTTGACTGTTATGACCAATGATACGGTCAACATCTGCACTGAAGTAAAGCCACCATGGTGAACGCAATAAAGAAAATGGAAAAAAGTATACCTCCACATAAGATAGCATGGGGAGCTGTGAGCAGTAGTAGCAGCTTTTGGAGGAGGGTGTGAAAGCGCTAGGGGAAGCTGTGACAGCCACTCAGTACAGAAGGCCCCCTTAAGAGTCTTCCCAGACAGATGGACATGAGTATGGCCAGAAAGAAGCCCTATAGCCAAGGCTTTCTCATCCAGATGGAGCTCTGTCCATCGACTGTGGCCATCAGCTACACATGCCAGGGAATTTAGAGCAGGGGCAGATGCTCAGAGACTTCACCCGTGACACCAAAGGCTATCACTCACCTTTAATGATCCAGGAAATGTCACGGGCACCACCTCTTGCTATTTTTCACACCGGCTTCAACCTCTCACTCTCGTGTATGTGTAGCCACTGCATAATGTAATTTATTAATCATTATCGCAATATTGGTCTTTGCAGTTCTACAGTCGCAGAAGGCCGCAGCATTCATGAGATCCTTAGCATGTATGTGGCATCCTGAAGAAACCCTGAAACGTGGTGATATTTTGACTACTTGGGATTTTTATGTTTCTTTAACAAAACTTTCCCAAACACTTTTTGAATTTAAGCCATTTCAATCAGAAAGCTATTCGATTTTAGATATTAGATTAGTCTGGAACCTCTAAAAATTATGTTCCAACAGATTCCACAGTGTGAGAGCTTTAAAACAGTCTGTTTGCATTTATGAAGCTTTTCAATGGCTACAGAAACTGTCCGGTAAAAATTCCATTATTACTCTTTGCTACATCCGCTGGGTAGGATGCTGCAGGCAACATAATTTCTTCACAGGTGCAATTTTTTCACTCATTCCTAGATTCACTTTTACTTTCAGTTTTTGGACCAGTTGAAAATAACAACTTCATACCATTAATGAACTCACTCACATTAGTAAATTTATTCATGTTTACAAATTTTGTTCGTGTTTATCACAAGTGAGATATCTGAGAGCATTAGTGATATTTTCTAGTCCTGTGAGCTGGTAAGAAGATTCAGCTGTTGATAGAGCGATGTGTACAGCACATAGACATATTTATTCTTTGTCTTTTGTGGTGAAAGTGTAGTGAAAGTGTAACATGGGTGCTAAAAGTCTATCCTTTTTGCTTGAATTTTGTTTTCATGAACCAAGGCAAGGCAAATCAACAAACGTTTTGTCCATATCTATCTGTCCTAAAAACACTCCATATCTTAACATCCACTGGGTAGGCTGGGGCATAAAGAAAGGGCCTTTAAGGAAATAATTGGTGTTCTTAGCTCTTGGGTTTTGCGTATAATTAAAGAAAACTGCAGCCACTTTGTTTAATTTAAACAAGGCTAATTACAGAATGCAAGCCAGCCAGCCGGCCTAACCCCTGGAAATGCATTTTGTATTTCATTACAGGAAGTCTTCAGGTTCCCAAAGATGTATATGTAATAGAAACACAGGGCAAAGATGGGGATGAAATTACAGGTTGAAGAAAACTAAAATTAGATGATTACAACAGACCCTTTGAAATTTCTTGTATGCATGTTTTTCTGGAGATTCAGTTCATGGTGTTACAAAACAACACAGCAAAAAGTGCTTGCATGCATGTGAGAGGTGGAAGCTAATATGAAGCTGATATGGAACCATAGCCTTGACAGTGCTCTCTTTCATCTCTCCTGCATCTTTCACAGTGTCATTTCAGTAACACCTTCTCCAGGCCATCTCTCACCCTGACACACAGCATTCTCACTGCTCTAACCATTACTGACCACTCTCTGGATGTCGTTCCCACCTCCTCAGAGGATGGGATATCCTGTCAGTGCCTCGGGAAGCCTCTGGCGCCTGTTTGGGCAAAGCTGTGCCAGCCCTTCATCATCTCCCACTGATCATTGCTCACAACATGCAAATCCGCTCCAGTTCTGGCTTCTTCCAGCCAAACAGCCCCCCCGCAGATGGTTTAGCATCCATAAGCTCATTTAACCCCTCAGGCTCTATGGGCCTCCCCAACTCCTCACTCTCATAACTACATCACTTACATTTCATAGAATAATTCATAATAGTTACTGAATAATAACCCCTACAATGCCACAGACCCCTCACTGTCACAATTGCACATTACATAGTAGTTGCAAAATGGGTAATAAATAATTCAGCGGTTACTGAACAATCTATCTGCAGTTTAATGGGTTAATAACAGGGTAATATTGTGTACATAATAGGTTAATAATAGGATAATAAGCATATAGCTTAAATGATTGGTAATAGGATAATGAGCATATGACTTAAGGAGCATAATAAGAGTACATAGAGTCCAGGAGTTAATAACAGGATAATAAGACTACACTTTAAAGGTGTAATAATACAATAATACGCATATAGCTTAAATAACTACAAACAGGATAAGTCTACCACTGAAACAGTAAAACGAAAATAAGCCTCCTGTTTAAGGGGCTTAATACCAAGAGAATCAGTCAGTATATGGCAGCCACCCAGAGGACACATAGACGAAAGTGAACAGGAGAGAGACAGTAAGAGAGACAGTAAAAGAGAGGGAGAGAGAGAGGGAGAGAGAGAGGGAGGGGAGGGGAGGGAAGAAGATGTGTAAAAGGTTTACGCACGCTGACGATCCTCTCGGAGGTGCCCCCGCGCGAGACCATGGTGCCGTTGAGCCCCACAAGTGAAGGCAACGTCTGGGACATCCAGTTGGTGACCATGGCCATGGTGCTGAGCACCGCTCCAATTTTCAGCAGAGGCACACTCATGGCCGCCCACCTGGCCCTCTACGGCCACCCCCCGACCCGCTCAGCCCCGTGCCGGGGGTCCTCACGCACAAGCTGGAGCCCCTCACACACTCTGACACACACACACACACACACACACACACACGGGTCCAGCTACAGTCAGCAGTGACAACAGGACCCTCACACACAGCTGGTGATGGCAGTGAGAGCGGACAGGCTGCTAAAATCCAGCGGCATCACAGCGCTTCAGTCCACACAGCTTTCAATCCGGCTGCCTGAGTGCGAATGCCAGCTCTCCCTCTCTCCCTCTCTCCCTCTCTCTCTCTCCCTCTCTCCCTCCCTCCGTCATGCCCTCTCGCTCTCTCAAGATGCAGCGCTGCGCATTGGCTGCCTCCCTCTCTCGCTTTTTTTCTCTCTCTCTATCTTTCTCTCCCCTGCTTTTTTCTCTCCCTCTTTCTCTCCCACCCTCGCTCTTCCTCTCTCTCTCTCTCT
>JBBJLS010000140.1:3338078-3373936 GCA_037577275.1 Bryconaethiops microstoma | reverse complement strand
CTAACTGAAGTCCTGAACCAGTGAAGAAACAGGAGCAGATGATTCCAGATGATCAGGCGGTGATCAGTATACTGATGATGCTGAATGCTGAGTGGTTAGAACTCCTTTATCTAGGCTCCTTGCATCTTAAGACACTTTGCAATCTGTCACAGTAAAACATTTGTTCTTATTTCTTTAATTGAATCTACTCAATATGCCAAAGATAAGACAGTTTGACAGGCAGAAAATAGTATTTTTGTACCAGCAAGGTGATTCAAAGTAAAATATAAAGAAACGAGAGTTTTGCACAGTGTATATAAAAAGTTTTGCACAGTGTATATATAGGTGTATATATAGGCTCCATTGCATCAAGTTGCAGGGTCTCCTCGCCATGCTGCAAGGGAAGTGCTGAATGGACCTTCTGCTCCACAACAACAAAGTCTTTCCCTGCCGAACTAAAACAAACAACAAAATAAATATAAATAGAGCCCAAGTGCAAAAGTTTGCTCTCTGAAGAGGACGTGTTCTTATTTTCACTTAGAAAATCAACAAAACATGTCATCTGTCTCAGGGACCTCAAACTTTTGAACACGACTACAATCATTAAATGTCAGTGATTTTGCAGACAGACAAAACAGTCCAAAACTCATTGGTTTTTCTCTTTTTGTAATTACCTACCTCAGAATCAATTTTTATACTGCCATGATTCACCACAGAGTGGGTCGGTCAGGATTACTTCTTAATCCTCTTTATATTAGGACTTTCCAAAAGGTCTATGTAGAAAATCAATGGGGCTTTTATCTGTAGTCTTTTATACTGCTTTGTTTACTTTTGTTTAACTTATTTTAATTGATCTTGCATTCTGTTCTGTTCATTTTATTGCTTACTTGTCATTATACTTTTTATCCTTGCTATATCTCTGTAAACCACATTGAATTACCCCTATATGATAACACACTAGACAAATAAACTTGCCTTGCCTTCCAGAATCATATAAGAGTAAACTTTTATTCTTATAATATTAGTTATCTTATATACAGTCATGGGCAAACATCTGAGCAGCATTTGGGAAAATTATACATTTTATTGAAAATAAGTACACAGCACTACAGAGAACACGCTTAAATATGGTACATTTAAATGTAAATTTGAAGAAGCTGCGGACTGCTATAAACATTCAAAAAGTGATTCATTTATTAATTTTTGTTACAGGCTATAAAGGTCAACATTAATTTAATTGATGAAGTTTATGGACGCCCCACCAGTTTTAAAAAAATTTGATGTAAATTATGTTACTATGCACATGCAGACATAAAGTGGTCTATTCTGCCTACGACTGGCTCCACTTTTCTCTCTCACACACACACACGCACACACACACATACACACGCACACACACTCACACACACACACACACACACACACTCACATATAATACAATACAATACAGCGTAATCAGCTGGCCCTAATCATCCGGCTCTCTATGCACGCTGTGCTATTCAGTCTCATCACGCAGGCAGCCATGGATCTGCGCACCTTATTCCCTCTGCGCTGATTGGAATGCATTACAGCTGTATGGTAATGGGTGCACCTGAAGGTGGGCGCAGGACTAGAGCTAATTCGTCTCTTATTGCTCATTATTCTGCTTCATATGCTGCCAGTGACATTATTATGATGTCAAATGCGGTTTCATTACGCCGGCCGGCTCGCCTCGCCTCATACCCGCGTGTACGTCTCTGAACCTGAAAAAATCTGCATCATGGTAGTACACACTGATCAGAGTCCGCTGACTGCGCTGGCGTTCCACGGGTGTACCGGCTTTGTCTGTATATGAGCCTAAGTGTGTGTGCAGGTGTGTGTATGCGTGCGTGGGATTACGCACTGCCATTCAAATGTCTGAATTGTTTTCATTCATATAAAGTCACACTTGCCGCAGACGGACGTATAAAACGATTCTATTATGCTGCTTCTGCCCTACAACTTCCCAGGTTTCAAATAATTAACAGGAATGATACATTCAGAATGATGAGCAAATCTGGAAACGAGCTGAAAAAGAGAAATTCCAACTATGTCATATTTTTTTGTTTTTGTTGTTTTGGTTTAATTCAGATATTGAGATGTAAACAATGCAGTGTTAAATGGTTTACTGTACAGAAACTTAACCCCTTGATTTCCTCACAGTGGAGGTGAATGAAACCAGGGGTCGCAATGTCAACCACGCAAACATAGCCATTTTATTTACAGTTCACATTGACCAATGGACCTACACGTGTCTTTTGAGTGTTACATGTAGTGCTAATAAATGTAATAATCAGTATGAAGAAATATGTTCTCTTTATCTATTTATCCTCACAACAACCAGTATATACGTGTCACCCATGTATGTTTTAGCTAAAACGTTTCTCAAAACTGCAGTAAAACAACATCTCAGGCAACAGGCGGTGCATTTGTAACTCTTCCATGTAATAACTTTCTATGAGTCACGTTTAGAGACATTAGGCTCCTTACACATCTGGTTTCTGGCACCACCACAGTGACCAATTCTGAGGTGGTAACTTGAACGTGGCACTGTATACCAAATCACTCTGACTTTATTTACTTATCTGACTTATTTTAAGCACTGAATTATGGAGTATTTTTGTAAAACCGGAGGAATAGCCCCACTTTATCAAGATTGAATATTTAAAACTCCTTATATAAAGTAGCAACCAAGTCTCAAAACAATCTGATAATAAATCATATAAATACAATGGTATGCTGGGCACCTCTGGTCAAATGGCATGTTTTGTTGATTGTAAATAAGTATATTTCCTCTACAGGGAACACACTGCTGGCTATTTTAATACACAATTACTGTTTATTTACTGAATTTAACATACTGGAGGGAAATAAAACTTACATTTTGTAGCCTGTACTAAATGTAACACTTATTAATACAAATATGTTAAACTGTGCAAACAAATAGAAAATGCTAAAATCAGCTGAAAATGCTACATGTTCCATGCCGAGTATATGTACTTAATTTCAATCAAAAATCAACAAAACATGTCAACTGACCAGAACGGTCATTCTTGAATGATACAGTATCATTGTCATATCAAAACCTTACATTATTTACACCAATCAGCCATTACATTAAAACCACCTGCCTAATATTGTGTAGGTCCTCCTTGTGCCACCAAAACAGCTCATACCTCTCAAAGCATGGGCTCCACAAGACCTGTGGAGGTGTACTGTGGTCTCTGGCACCACGATATTAGCAGTAGATCCTGTTAGTTGTGAGGTGGGGCATCCATGGATTGGACTAGTTTGTCCATCACATCACTCAGATGCTTTGGAAGCAAAGGGAATGTTT
Source organism: Bryconaethiops microstoma (assembly GCA_037577275.1). Classification (NCBI taxonomy): domain Eukaryota; kingdom Metazoa; phylum Chordata; class Actinopteri; order Characiformes; family Alestidae; genus Bryconaethiops; species Bryconaethiops microstoma. The sequence goes on along the minus strand of JBBJLS010000140.1, from coordinate 3,370,602 downwards.
CCTATACAGTAAGCGTGCTGTGCTTGAAGGAACTTGCGTCACACTTTGGTCTCCCAGTAGAGTAGTCTGGTAACATTCCTCTCCCCACAGTTTCTGGCCGGTCATCCCAAAACTGCGTCCATGCAGTCGAACCAGCAGAAAGTCTTTTATTATTTATAGTCTTGTTTGAGTTTAAATTTTTTTCTTTAAAAAAATGTATCTTCACCCCAAACAGACAGTAGAGCTTGTACTTCATCCACTTCCCAGTTGTTAGTTTGTATCTCCATTGTTTTTTATTGTGTGGACAGTAAAAAACGATGTAGTAATGAAAACATTTTGACCAATCATAAGGCAGTGATGCAGTCGGGCACTTTCGGGCCCTGCCATCGAGCAGCATGGGTACGGGTCACTGTATTTGTAATGGAAAAACATTTGTTTTTGGTTCCTTGTGCTAGTGGATAAGCACCACAAGTCAACACCTTCAACTCTCTCGTGTTCCTCAAATCATTCCTTTGCAGTGTGGCAGGGTTTCCCTGCTGAGAGAGGCCACTGCCAGGAGGGAAAACAGTTTCTGTGAAGGGGTTTTCTTTAGGTAGGTGGTACATGTCAAGGTAACACCCACAGCCACAATCTGACCCACAATTTGACAATTTGACAGAACTGTTTACTTGCTGTGCAAGTTGGTTGTTGTATGACGCCAGCTGCATAAACATTCTGTGCTAAAAAATTGAAAGTTAAAAAACTTCTAAAAATCCATTCCAATCCATTTATACACAGGTTTTAAATGAAGTGAATTTGGATATGTATGTGAGAGTGTCTTAGGATGTGTGTGTGCGTTTGTGTGTGTATGTGCTAGCCAAGAGCGTCTCTCTCCTCCACTCAGACCCGGCTGAAGGGAAGGTCAACCTGCACTGGAGAAAGCTGTGGCGCAGCAGTGTGTCTGACAGATTCGGTGCGTGCTCTGGGCTCTGGCGGGGAGATTTATGCCTCTGGTCCTGGGCCTTTTCATTTCTCTAATTCCCTATTTGGAAGCTGGGGCCAGAGGCTGGCACAGCACGTCTCCGCTCGTCCGGCTGGCCGGCCAGCATCGCATTGTCCTTGATGTCTGAGACGACCGAGGAGCCTCGCGTCACCGCCCTGCTTTGACCGCCGTCCAAGTGGCTAGCAATATTTATTGGGCTCATAACGGCCAAAGCCAACTGTAAACCACTTTCACTGCCAATTCAACTTTAGCAAGAAGGGCTTTTATAGGCCTCAATGTGTTATCCCGTTTCTGGTCAGATGGTTGTGTAATAGCTATTTGGCGCGGCAGCAAAGAAGAGAAATTTTCTCAGGGTGGTCCAAACCCGACTTAGAGCCGAGAGCGGGCGCGGTGATTTCACCAGGCTGGAGCCGGAGCAGGGGCGGTGATTTCCTCATGCTGCTGTGCTATCTCTGAGCAGCTGCTTATCTTCTGCCTCTGCTGCTCCAGAGCCACAGCACGGCCCTCTTTGCTGCTTTCATACTGGAACAGATTCAAGCCAACTGTTTCTTTTCCTTTTTGACCCTGACTGGATGAGGCCTAGTCCATGAATTGTTTACTGGCTGCTAAAAGTCGTGTAATTTTATAGGGAGACCGGCTTATTCTAAGGAACATGACAAATACTGAGACGGACCTAAAATTTGTAACTTTTTTTTTTTACGTACAAACAATAATTAAACATGATGATAAATGTAATGAATGATTAAACAGTGATTTTAAATATCATTTTAGTAATCTAAATAATGTTTTAGTAAAATCTGATTTCAGTAAATATAAGCGGTGTAAAACAGTCTAGAACCGGTGTTTGTCCTCCTACATGCTCGCCGTTCGTTGCTCTTTATCGGCGCCGCCCCTCTGCCACTCTCCCACCCACTTGTGGGCGGCGACTATCTTGAAAGTTCTCCCAGGTTTTTCGATTTGTTTCTAAAAATAAAGTAAAAGAAATTTGGGCATTTTTGTTCTTTTTCATATGTATGTGTGTCACACTTTTTAAAACCTCAGTAGCGGTTATAATTATTATGTTTTTTAAATGACAATAACTTCGGTTCTACGTGACACAGGAACACAGGATGATGTCTGACACCTCAAGCATCAACACAAACCGAGGGAACTTCCATAGAAAGAGTGGTTTTGCTATATGACATCAATGTACCATTTGTTATGCCTAAGGCCACTCGGGTTAAGTGGCCAAATTCCTATTGCCACAAAAATAAATCTGTAAATAATGTCATTTTCACAACTTTTTATAATTTCAGAACTGTGGTACTATTGAACTAATTAATAAAATGATCAGTAATTAAAATCAGGATAAGAAAAACTTTAAAATAGACAAATGAATAAATCCTGTACTGCTATACTATCCAACTGACCTACTAGATTATATAAATACTTTTCAAGTGTGTGAGGATTATGGACCTCAAACCTTTATGGGCATGATTTGAGGTAGTTTTGGTAATGACCTGACTAAAAAAATGACTCAGATAGTGACATGACTGGCAAAGAATGTTATGCCAGAAACTACCTACTATTCATTTTTAGTGGTTCAGCTAGAATTTTGTGCACAATTTAGCTCTTGAACCAAATACAGGCGATCAGCAAATATGTCTGGTGTCCAAACTGTTTCTATAGATTAATATTGGGGCTATGGAGCTAATGTTGATAATGAGTGATAAACGCACCCATTCATAATACGCGAATTGCATGACTTAAACATCAAACCATGCCAGGTGTTTAAGTAACGTGAATACAGACTTGCGTATGTCTTTGACACACTGTTATCAGTGAAAATGGACAACAGCATGGGGTGTAGCATTTTCAAAACTTTTAAAAGCAAATGATTAACTAAAACTTTCAAATTCATTTCCTGGATGAAATAACATCTACTGCAACCAAGTCCTCTGAACCGGTCTTCAAACGACTGCATTTGAGCACGACAGAACACTTACAGAGAACAGTAGGGTCTACGCTAAACCGTATTACTTCAATTCCCCCCGGTTGGACTTCCGTCTCCTGCAATCTTCTTTCCTCCTTTTAATGGAAGTGAGCATTTAACCACTCTCATTAAACCAACCATTTAAACCACTTGCTTTTGATCCATCTTTTGCATACAAATCCACAAAACAAGCACAAGAGATACAGCTTACAGGGTTTTTTTGACCAACTTATGAGGATTTTCTCTCACACTGACAACCAATTAGTGCCTGTCCCCCAAGAGGGTTGGATTGCCAAAGTTAAAGGCAGTGTAAACCGCTGGTCCCTTTTTCACACTCCGCTCTGCCAGCACACCTTCATTATGTCTAGAAGACTGGCAGCCTCCTGGCAAGGCGCTTGAGCTGAGCCAAGAATTTGTATTCGCAAAAAGAAAAAGAAAAGCCAGGCATGTCTCAGGTCGACCACGAGTGCCATATGTGGTAAACAGATTCTGTCATTTTAGGGCTCTCCAAATGTGAAAATAAATATGCATAAAATTAGCAAATGACGTACATTCTGAAACTATTCTAAACATTTCCCCTGTAAGAATGATTTATTTTAACTGCATCTCGGCTGATCAGCTCACCAGAACGTTCAGATAGGTGAAAAGTTAAGAGGCTGAACATTTTCGTTGCTGTCGCCTGGGAGGGAAAAGTGTGGCGGGCGCGCGCTGCTCTATATGCCTCGACTGTCATCCAGGAGGGTAAAATGCTACAATGGCTCTAGCGACCATGTTCTGGACTCTGAGGGGAACTTGTTTTTCTATAATAAACTAGATAAAATGTGAATGCCATGCAGTGGCTTTGGTTTTATATTTGATTTGATTACATTAATGTTTAAGTTGAGAACTGTGTAAAAAAGTGTTTCCGAACCAAATGTTATTGCACTTTTGTTCATAAAGCAGTACTTTCAAAATAAAAGTGCACAATACACTACTTTTGAATTCATTATTGTATTTTTCGTATATCAAAGCAATTAATCATGACAAATGACACATTTGAATCGTTGCTCAGCACTAACACATATGTGTGTGTGTGTGTGTGTGTGTGTGTGTGTGTGTGTGCGTGTGTGTGTATATCATCAGAATACCTCAGAATCTGATGTCTTTTTCTGATCTTTCATATATATCCAAGACTGCACTGCAAATCAAACGAGTCAGCATAAAGCAGGTTTCAGACTGAACGAGGCATGCGCTGCGCTCGCCGCAGGGTTTGCACTTCCTCTCAAAAAACAGAGAGTTGTGCGCAACGCGCTGCACTTACTACGGCGCTCAACGCAAAATGTAGGCGTGGTTTTCTAAACTCTTCCTGTTTTGTTGTTGTCCCGGCCCGCAGTCAATCATGACAATGTATGAAAGAAAAGCACTAGCAAAAGCAAAAGCTCTGTTAGCACCAAGAAAGAATAGGCTGTGGGTGCATGAAACCCTCATATCCAGAGAGCAGCTTGGGGAATTCAGGCTGGTAAAGGATTTATTAAGTTATCAGGCTGGTAAAGGTTTCTGGACACTCAGAGACTGTTAACTCTTCCTCCATACCCGCTTTGTGTATGTGTGTGTGTGTGTGTGTATGTTTTGAAGGGGCTTTGACACTTTGATTCTATTGGTCGCACAAAAATGCGTCACGGCGCACCGCAGTCAAAGTTCAACAAATGTCAACTTTGACTGCGGTGCGCGCACAAGCCGCCGAGTGGCGCGAAACCCCCTTTTGCGCAGCGCAAGCCATAGAAAATAATGGGTTTCAGAGCAAAGCAAAGCGCATGCCGCGTTCGGTCTGAAACCCGCTTAAGAGACAAGGCTCAAGGCAGTAAAGTGCAGTTTTGATCACATCATAAAATATATTCTGTGTGAAGATAACATTCATTCACTCAACACATACTCTCCTCTGCATTACTGTCACTGAGATTTGCCAAATCATTGAGAGAAACAAACGTGGAGTGTGTACTAATCTGAGCACTGCAACAGCTATACACTATCTAACTGCCTGTTTATTAGGTTTCTGTCCTGCTATGAAGCATGAGAGCTTTAACGCTCGCTCATTGCCAGGGACATGTTGTCAAGAATGTAGTCACAAACACATTGTCAGGAAAAGACCTGAGGTAGTCTGGTTGTTTCGGTTGTGACAGATGAGGTTAACTAGAGTAAGAAACCATTTTCAGCTTTAAATGTTACCTCGACAACCAGCATCTTGGCCTGTCTTTCAACCACACAGCTGATGAGGTGCCCAGCTTCTAAACTGACATGAAAATCTGCCAATTTCAACCACAATGGGGAAAAGATTCCCCTCTGCCTTTTATGACCTAGCCAGCTAAGTTGTGTTCTGTCTGTACAGTCAAGCAGCTGAAGAAAGCAAAGTGCTGGCAGGCAAGCTGTCCTTCATAATCAACAATTCAAGTTTATGTACTGATGTATGTACGTATGCACGTGTGTGTATGGGTGTATGTATGTATGTAAGCATGTATATGTTTAAGTATGTGTGTTTATATGTATGCATGTGTATGTATGTAGGTTTGTGCGCACATATGTGTGTGTGCATGTGTGTGTGTGTGTGTATGTGTACGTATGAGAGAATGTTTGTGTATTTATGTATGCACATGTATGTATATGACAGGGCTGGGGTTGATGAGGGTGGGTGGCTAGAGGCCACCCTTGTTTAGGTTGAATATGTGTTTATTAGCTTCACCAGGGTGTTATTATGGTTTAAATGTGGGTGTTGGGTCATTGGTTCTATTTAAGGGTTTTGTGTTTAGTTTGCATTTGTCGGTCAACCACTCATGTGCTCTTGTTTTTCTCGTCTCCTTTAGTTATAGTAAGCTATAGTTCTCGAAGTAAGGCTCAGATGCCTGTTTTGTTTGTAGTTTTGCTTTGAGTTTGTAGTATATGTATATGTATGTGTGTGTATGTGTATGTATGTAAGTGTATGTGCGTTTGCGTATGTCACAAGTATTTCATAAGCTATTAGGTATTAGGTTTATTCGGTAGTTGCTCAGTTATTAGTGGGTTAACTGCATGCACTGAGTGCATCCATAATCAAACTTGCTCTGACATCACATAAATGATCGTGTGATCTCAGGTGTGTAGTTTGTTTATATGTGACCAGGGTCGGATTGACCATCTGATGTATTGTGCATTTTCCCAGTGGGGTGATGTGCTATTTGGGCCAACCATTTATTAATTTATTTATTTATTGGTCTGACCGGCCCATAAGACTCGTAAATCAGCGGCACGACTTACACTGGGCTGGCTTAATCAACTTTTTAAACAACACCACCACTTTCTCTTTGGTCCCCATGCCTGTATAATGCATTCGCAAAAAACGTCAGCACAGGAGTTTATTTCCTGACCACCGGCCCCTGAAACACAACATAGTGAGACAGCAGTTAATGATCTATTTTTGGTTGTGGGGTGAGTAGAAGTCAACTTTTGGGGTATGGTGTTAGAGGCAGCTTTTCTTTAGGTATTTATCAACAATATACAGACATGAAAGACATCCACACTTCTCTCTCTCTTTCTGTCGCACATGCACACATACAGAATGCCCTTATTTCCCCAAGTATTCATTAAAGATTCAGCTGCATCATTTTTGACTAGGTAAGTTCACAATTTATTGAACACTACTTTGTTGAATACTACTTTTATTGAATACTACTTTGTTGAATACTACTTTTATTTAATACTACTTTGTTGGTATACACATTCATGCGAGCGCAAAGATGGGTGTTGTGCGTACTTGTATGCGCTGGGCCGTTCTACCCCAAAATGCCAGGGCCATTTTTTTTCCGCCCCTGTATGTGACCTCAAAAATTTTCTACAAATGTTCTGTCTCAATATTCCAGTTTCAGTGGCCTGATATTCTAACAAATCCTTTTTTTCTTCTCTTCATCCTCATCTGCTGTTGACTGTATTAACATAGGTAGTAGTTCACTATGCAGATTTTATCTTGGATGACATGTCAAACTGGGTGTCAAAAAAAGGAAATCAGATCGTTCGTATTTCATATAAATGATACATTTCATATATCCAGTCCCCTAGGAAATGTGTGTGTTCTACGTAATCACTTATACTGAGACATTACAGTTTTTATGACATAATAAATATAAAGCAGTGACCCTAAACCATAATTTAAACCGGGGTTTGGTTTTAAGTCCAAGAATGGTTGCCAGTGGGTTAAATAGTCACAGCTATGCAGTCGCTCCATTGTAATGTGAACCATCGCTGGCAGCCACTGTTTAAAATATAACATGGATGAAAATGTCCAGTTCAAAAGGATAACCTTTTAGCCACAAGCGCGCTGGCCATTGAGGCCTGCTGTTGAGTTTATTAGAGGGCGGACACTCAATCTGAGTTTCCACAGACTGCAGCAATGGGATCTGGGTATTAGTGAGCCAAATTTTGATGATGAATTTTGTTGGACCGTTAATCAGTCTAGCAGTGGTCTGATTACAGCAATGCTGTCCAAACTAGATGTGTAGGTTAACACTTGTAGTGTAAGGATACTCCGTCCCAACATATCGTGACTAGTAGGCTTGTCACGATACTGAAATCTCAAACTTGATACCAATCGAGTATCGAGCACCACTAAGGATGGTGCTCGATACTCAATACTATTATCTACAGTGCACACTCGTGCAGTATGTAGTATACAGTACACGCTCGTGTAGTATGTAGTATACAGTACACGCTCGTGTAGTATGTAGTTTACAGTACACACTCAGGCAGTATGTAGTATACAGTACACGCTCGTGTAGTATGCAGTATACAGTACAAACTTGTGCAGTATTTAGTATACAGTACACACTCAGGCAGTATGTAATATACAGTGCACACTCGTGCAGTATGTAGTATACAGTACACACTCGTGCAGTATGTAGTTTACAGTACACACTCAGGCAGTATGTAGTATACAGTACACACTCGTGCAGTATGTAGTTTACAGTACACACTCAGGCAGTATGTAATATACAGTACACACTCGTGCAGTATGTAGTATACAGTACACACTCAGGCAGTATGTAATATACAGTACACACTCGTGCAGTACGTTTACGGCATTTAGCTGACGCTCTTATCCAGAGCGACATACATCAGTGCTCAAGTTGTCCACATCTGTTTCTTAAACCTGTAAAGCTAAACTTAAGTCAACGTCCACTATTCAAGCAAGTTCTGCACGCTCGGTACACCTAAACACCTTTCAAACGATACCTACACAACACCTGTCAAAGAAAGTCAGAGGTTTTTTTTGTATGCAGTATACAGTACACACTTAATATATATATAGGTGCAAGCACAAAGACAAACTGAGCGGCAGAACCAAAAAAATCTCTGTTTCAGCCCGGGGGCAGGGCAAACAGTAAAACCAGTGTTTAGTCAGAACTAACACAGCAAACACAGAGCTGTTTTTACTGCGATGCACAAACTAAGTAGCACATAATCTGTTCTGCACCACCACTTTAGATGTGGCACCACCCCTAACTGTCTGCAGCTGCATTAGACGGAGACGGTGATTATGCTGTATTGATGTTTGCCTCTGTTTCCAACAATTTCGGACAGACTTAATGTTCTTATTATATGTCTGTCTCACGAGGGCGCACGCTCACCCCTCCCTGCACACCTCACCGATACACTGTTGTGACACTTAAAGCTTTACGTGGAAATGACAGCAATCAATAGATGTCTGCTCGTAATGGGAATCAATCAAGAGGCTCCACAAAACTCATCAAGAAAATGGCACCCCCCCCTCCGCCAGCATGCCCCTGCTGTTACAGTAAAGGTGTATCATCTGAAAATGATGAATTGCGCAAAAAGCTGTATATCAGAATAACATGGGGGAAAAACCCAGTTACCGTACATCCACCACTGAGATCCCTCCAGCTGAGCATAAGGCGCCTATTTACTCGAGCGATTGATTTGAAGCTGAGAGCTCAGATCAAAACGAGCTTTTAATTTTTAAAGCTGTTATTGTTGCTACCCTGCATTCCACTTTAATCTCCTTGTTCTTGCAGAGCGTAATTACTGCCAATTTCTCCCCACTGTTTCACTGCTTAAATGGAAATGTTTCCTTCACTTATCCTCTTTTAATAAACTTCTATAATCAAAGCTGGGGTTGCTTACCGGCTATTATACACACTCGTGCACACAAATACACACACACGCACACACACAGCATTTATTTCAGCGGGAATGATGTGTGATGTGAAGCAAGCCCATCAGGAGAGCCGGGCGCCAAGGTCGAGCAGGTGCCGGTCTGTATCAGTGGCTGTCAGGACCTCTGGGCATAGTGGGTACTTAACAAACACACGTCGGGAACGAGCGAGTGCATCTGTCTCATTAAAACATGTTGAATATTTCATGGCGACTCGTGCAGAGGCCGGGGCTCGCGTGCATGCGTGTGTGTGTGTGTGTGTGTGTGTGTGTGTGTGTGTGTATGTGTGTGGGTCTTGGCTCGCGCCAAGGCCTGAAGCTTGTGTGTGACTTTTAGTAAAAGTGAGTTTGTGTATAAATGTGTGTGTGTGTGTGTGCCCATGTATTTAGCTCTTTGTGGGGTACAAATGTAGCAAAGATGACGAAAAACATACCCAGCATAATCTGAATGCATGAGTATTAATTTGTTACATCTGCATTTTGTATTCATTTTTATTCAAGTCACAATTTTTTCAAGTCACAATGGTTACTATATGGAAAATGTTTTTAAAAAAAGCAAAAAACTAAATTATAGCTGAATTAGTCCCACAGATGTCCTCAGAGTCCCAAAAATACTGCACCACACACACATGTGGGAACACTTGAAATGATCAGATAAGAAGAAAAATACTCCTAAAATGTATGATAAGACCTTGGTATGAAGGCACGGCAAGTTTAATGAATCAGCTCAGATGTATAGTATAGCTCAGTATAGTAATACTTATTAAAATACTACTAATCTCTGATGCAGGCAAAATAAATACAATTAACTAAAAACAAAACCTTGATGGTGATAAATAAAACAATGATTCTAATTTGTTTATGTGACTCATGAAAGCTGTATTTGAATGAGCTTCCACAATCACGGCTTCTATGGTAACATATTGAATGCAAGCAGGTGGGCTCCACTGTTGCCATGTACTCAATATACAATCTTTTGAACTATAGTAATGAATCACAAATATTACTTCATAAGCGTGATTTGCAGAATGTGTACTCATTCCCTAAAACAATAATTCTACTTTGACTGTGTGTCTAAGTTGTATTTAAATGAGAGGATACAATTGTGGCTACTACAGCTCTACTGTTGCCATACACTCAAAATATTTTGACCTGCAGTAACAAAACACGGATACTATTTTATAAGGGTGATTCGGAGGATAAGTAGAGTATCATTTAGAAATCCAAACAAGCCTGTAAACGTGGTTTGTGTGAGTTCTAACATTTCCCACTGCGGGGACTTTAGGCTGCTACTCAGAAGAAAAAAAAAATACTGCATTGCAAAAAAAAACAACAAATCAACTTTTGTTAAGCACAAGATGCCAACTGTGTTATTTTGGTTGCTGAGGTTAATTGTTAGGGTTAATTGTTGTATGTGTTAAATGGCGCACACAGTGTTAAGACACGGTAACATTTAGCTACCAGCACCAGTGCAAGCACCCCACAAATTCAGCAATACAAACGACTGTGTGTGTGAACGCATCTTCCCTATTGCCTCTTCTGTGGAATGTGCCTATCAGAGAAGCCTTCATCAATTCTTTATGTCAGCATAGCTACGTTAAGGGTGCTGCCGTTTTTATCCCCTTACTCCGTTAAATATTTAATACAAACACTTACAGCAAATCGTCCCCCAAGGCCAATTACGAGCCTTTTGTGAGTGAGAAACAGTACGAGAAAATACTGGCAGATGTGTTTGCATCCTCACGTCTCCTGGCCAAGTGCTGTCTGTCTGTAGCAGCAGCAGCTCCGGCCTCCCTCGACCTCCTCCACCCTCTCTAACCCTCTCGAACCCCTCATTAGCATCTCAGATTCTCTCTGAAGACGACTCTGGGCAAGCTCCAGCTGGAGTGTGGCGCCCTAAACTGATGCTGTCTCATATCAGAGAGCTAATCTCAGTAACGCCGTGTCTCTGTTTGTGCATCAGCCAGAGTCTCCGTTAGGTTTAGATCCAAGCAGCGGGATCGCCGGGCCCCTTCTGCAGACACTGCCCCCTTGTCTAAGCGACCACAAAAAACAGGCTCAGCCTATAAAGCGAAGATGTTGGCGAAAACACCATTACTGCCGCCCAGCATGGGGGTATGGATTCATCCATCGCACCAGTGTAGTCAGCAGGGAGGAACCACGCTGAGCGAATCAAACGCAGATCATCCACAATAGTGCCACAAAACAGTTTTTTAAAACACAGTTTAAAACTATTCTGGTTCACCATATGGCCTGAAGAGGGAGAAAACGAGGAGAGGTTAAACAAGAGGTGATCACGTGACCACGTCAGACTTTGCCTCACGAGCTTGTAGGCTTTCTTCAAATGCTGTAAATGTAAAGCAGTCAGGCACAGGTAGGAGCACATCGGTTTCAGGGCTTCAAATCCAGGGTGAATTTACAAATGTCTCGGTGTTAGTTTCAGGACAGTCCTCTGCTTTTAAAAAGTACAATAAAAAGAAACAATTATAAAGACATTAAATGCACACGATCACAAACGAAATTTGAACTTTAAACATAGTATTCGAAACTAAAAAAAAGTAATTCAAAATAAAAATGAATGAAAATCAAATCTGAAAATAAAGAAACTCAGAAAAACGAATCACTAAAAATTGGATGATGGAAAATTAAAAAAAAAGTAATTGGAAATTGAAAATAAAAACGAAAATTGAACCTTTTATTTAAAAAAGCATCTAACAAAAAAAAACAGATAAATCATCTATTATCTTCGGGTCCATCTCGAACACACACGACCCCCAAAGCCCACTAAAGCGAGACAGTAAAGTACTTACTATAGCATAACGCCACGCGTGCGCACAAACACACAATAGTGTCTACAGATCAGTCCAGCATTTTCCAGTTTATTTCCACTAATTCCTGCATTTCCACTGCATGCCCGTTTCACAGAGCATGTTTTCGCCCCGTGCGGTTTAATCAAATAACTTTCATTCATCTTAGTTTCAGACTCTTTGCTCGTAAAACGCTGGATGAAATGATGGATAAAAATTCTCCCCTGAACAGAGTCTATATGTATTAAAAAGAACTGCAATGCCAGCATGCAGCACGCAGGGCTCTGCTGCTGCTGCTGCTGCTGCTGTTTTTGTTGTTGTTGTTTACAGATAAACACGACTGTTTGTGAGGGCAAGAGTCACGCGAGCCTTACCTCGCACGGCAGGGCAGATAACATGAGCAGGAGGAACATGGCACTGAAGAGGTGCATCCTCTCTCTCTCCTTCTCTCCCTCTCTCCTTCTCTCTCTCTCTCTCGTCCTCGCGCTCTCCCTCCCCGACCTAACGGCAGCTCTCTCTCCTGTCCTTCCTCTCCTCTGTCTTCCTCCTCTTCTTCACGATCCAACAGCGATTCTGTCGCTGCTGCGTCGAGCGCTCGCGACGATCCTCATCACATCATCTCTCTCTCTCTCTCTCTCAGAGGTCAGCAGTCTCAGCCGTGCTCGCGGCTGTATGGTGGGGGGTGTCTCGGGCCGGTGGGAGTGGAGCAGGGTCGTGGTCGTGGCGGTCGTCGTCGTTGGGGTCGGTGGTGGTGATAAAAGGAGAAGTCGGTCGCGAGGCTCGAGACGAAGCGGCGCGAGACTGGACGTTGGACCGCCGGTGTGCGTGCGCCGCGCTGTGCTCGCGCTTGCCAGACTCTGACGCTAGGAGCAGCACGCGCACACGCGCTCTAGAACACGCGCACGACCGACTCCGGAGAGATGATCCGCGTCTCAAAGAGAGAGAGAGAAAGAATAAGGATTCGTAGTAACGGAGTAATGAGAGAGGAAGGAAGAGAGCAAGAAGAGAGAAAGTAAAGTGAAAGGGAGAAAATAAAAGAGAGGGGGGGAGTAAGAAGAGAGATAAGAAAGAGCGAGAAAAGGTACAAGATGAGAAAGGGAGAAAATATGAAGAGAGAAAGAAAGAGAATGAGGATAGAGAGAGAGGTGAAATAGGAAGAGAGAGAGGGAGAGTAAGAAGAGATAGAGCATAAGATGGGACAGAAAGAGAAATAGTATGAAGAGAGAAGAAGGGATTAGGGATAGAGAGTATGGTGAGATAGAGAAGTAGGGAGTAAGAAGAAAGACAGAGAGAGTAAGAAGAAAGATCAGAGAGAGTATAAGATGAGAGAGAAAGGGAAATAGTATGAAGAGAGAAGGAGGGAATATGGATGGAGAGTCAGGTGAGATAGAAAGGTAGATAGCAATAAGAAAGATAGGGAGAGAGTGAGAAGAAATATGAGAGAGAAAGGGAAGTAGTATGAAGAGAGAGGGAGAGAATAAGGAGAGAGTAAGGTGAGATAGAGAGTAAGAGGAGAGAGAATAAGGTGAAAGAGAAAGAGAGAGTAAGAAAAAGAAGGTGAGGGGTAGAGAGCAAAAAGAGAAGAGGAGACAGATAGGACAACAGAAATGAATGAGGAAGTGAAAGTAAGGGGTTTTGAAAGTTCTTTAAACAAAATATGCTGTTTCATAAAACTACACTAAACTGTAATACACTGTAAACTAATACACTGTAAACTGTAATACACTAAACTAATCCACTGTAAACTGTAATACACTGTAAACTGTAATACACTGTAAACTAATACACTGTAAACTAATACACTGTAAACTGTAATACACTGTAAACTGTAATACACTGTAAACTAATACACTGTAAACTAATACACTGAACTAATACACTGTAAACTGTAATACACTGTAAACTAATACACTGTAAACTGTAATACACTGAACTAATACACTGTAAACTGTAATACACTGTTAACTGTTATACACTGTTAACTGTTACACACTGTCAGCTGTAACACACTGCAAAGTGTAACACATTATTAACTGTAATATACTGTAAACTATTCACTGTAAACTTTAATATTCTGTAAACTAATACACTGTAAACTAATATACTATAAACTGTAATACACTGTAAACTGTAATACACTGTTAACTGTAATACATTGTAAACTAATACACTGTAAACTGTAATACACTGTTAACTGTAATACACTGTAAACTAATACACTGTTAACTGTAATACACTGTAAACTGTAATACACTGTAAACTGTAATACACTGTTAACTGTAATACACTGTAAACTAATACACTGTAAACTGTAATACACTGTGAACTGTAGCATACTGTAATCTGTAATACGCTGTATACTAATACACTGCTGACTGTAACACACTGTGATCTGTAATACACTGCATACTAATACACTGTGAACTAATACACTGTAAACTGTAACACACTGTAATCTGTGGCTGTGAAGCAGCTTTTTGATGCTGGACAACATCACAACATTAGTCATTACTGTGATAAATGTGATCATTATATATCAAGATATTGTCAGTACTTAAAGAACACTAACCAACATCTCATTACAAAGACAGCAAAATTAGTCTTCCTTAACTGGAAGTCAACTTAGCAAGATTTTAATTCAAAATGTCATTTGGAACCAATTATATTAATCAATTCTTCATTCAATTTTGCCATCATGTTTAAAAAAAGTAAAATAACGAAATTGGAGAGTTATAAAACCAAAAAGCATGTTATTGAAAGGCTCTGTGAAGAGAGAAAGAAGCCTGTCCAGGGTGTTTCTCTGAGCCCTGGGACAGACCCCAGCACCCCCAGTGACTCTGGTTCGAAAATGGATGAATGGATGGATTTTATTAAAAGGCCCATTTTTCTTCTATTTATCTTTTCCCCCGAGGTCAACTCATGTTTGTGTGCTTTTATGCAGCCGTAATTCATTTTCACACAGCCACTTTCCAACCCCTCTTTATCCCTTACGTTTTAACAGGCTGTTTTCAACACTACACCTCTAGGGCTAATGGATATGTAAATGACCTCTGGTTTGATTGGCTGTCCTGTATTGTGCCTTATTCAAAAAGCAGTCTGGGCTGAGACACTCCTGATGCTGTCGGCAGAAAAATGTAAATGCACTGGTTTTCGTGACCTCGCGGGAAACACGGAATTCAAAACGAGCTGTTCCTGCAGCCTCATTTCCATATACGGCCTGTTTGGACTGAGAAGTGAGCGGATGGTCTCTGAGTTTGAATGGGCGGCCTCAGAGTTTGAACGGGTGGTCTTAGAGTTTGAACGGGCGGTCTCAGAGTTTGAACGGGCGGTCTCAGAGTTTGGCACAGAACTGTTTTCCTGGTTCTAGGAAAAACCTTTAATTGGTGTGGAACCTTTACATTATGTGGAGGATCTTTAAACTTTGAAAAGGTTCCTCACATAATTATTATTATTATTGTTATTGTTATTGGTATTGGTATTTTTATTGGTATCGTTATTGTTATTTTTCTAGTTATAATTGTTTAATGAAACTCAGGGGATGCATCCCCAAGACCTGACCTGATCCTCACCTTCTCACATTAACATTCTCTGCCAAACTTGCAGACACCTTCTTTGAAATATCAGGAAAATTCATCCTTTTCTCATCTCTGATGCCACTCAGACATGTGTCCAGTCACTTGTCATCTCAAGACAGGACTATTCAAGTCAAGTCAAGTTTATTTACCTAACTCGTTATCATACACAGAAGTTACACAATGTCCTTTACAGGAATAAAATAGAATAGAATAGAGAATCGAACAATAGGATAGAAATAGAATAAAAATAGAATAGAAATATAACACATATTAATAGTAGCAAGTAATAAAATAAAATAATAAAAGAAATGAAAGAGTACATAGAAAATCCCTGGAGTCCCTGGAGGACTAACTGCATCTCTGGTAGAATCTTATGGCACTTTTCCATAGTTCTACAGGAACCGTGCTGTACATAAACTGTTCTGTGATTGTACAGAATTTGTAGCATGTATCTCAGCTCAGTAACTTACACATCAGCAGCAGAATTCTCTCCCCACACTTTATGACCATTTGTCGTCTCAAAACCACGTCCACGTCCAACCACGTCCAAGCTGACTGCTTCAGAAAGCAGTCAGCTTGGCTGCGGCCTATTTTTGGTCCTGCCGTTGAGCAGCACAGGTACAGCTCAAGAAGGGTCGCTTTATTTGTAATAAAATACTCTTTTTGTTACAGCATGGTTCATTGTGCCAGGAGAAATGCACCATTAGTCTTCTAGCAGATCTTAATTTTAAGACTAGCTTTCCTAGTATGAAAGACGTGTTTTCTTGTGGACTACAAAGCACAGATCTACATCGCTCTGGATAAGAGTTTCGGCCAAATGCTGTAAATGAAAATGTAAAGGTTCTTCGATGGTTCTGCAAGGAACCCTATTTTGCACCTTCACTCTGAAGGGTGTAGCTCATTACATACAGAACAAGGGTTTTATCTGAGGTCAGCTCCTGTTTTTGCTCTCACAACTCCAGTGCAGCACTGTAGCATTGGCTTGTTGTGCCAACCACTAACATACTGTCAGAGCGAGGGAGAGATGGAGAGAGAAATATTGAGCGAGCGAGCGATATTGAGTGAGCGAGTGAGACAGAGCAAGAGAGAAAGAGAGAAAGCGTATATGTTTGTGTGTTTGTGGGGTGTGTGGTAGGTCTCTGATCCTCCTGTTTTTTGACAGTCTGGGATATTTTCCCCCTCCAGGCATTCTGAATAGTGCATTAATAAAATAACAGCCAGCCATGTCCACCCAGCGCATTCCTATGAATCACACTCTGATATTTTCATCCCTCGTGAATTCGCGTTATAAGGTCATTTATTTATCATATTAAGCTCAGAGGACTGGTTGGGCACACACTTCAGTCATGCCTAAGGATGCAAGTGGTTGAGCTCATGCTAGACGTTTTTAGTGCGTATTTGTGTGTATTTATATGGGGAAAATATAAAATGTAATACATGCCATAGGTGTAGTGCTTGGTGTAGCATCGTGGGTTATACAGTTGTCTACCTTGCAGTAGACTGGTGTTCGATGCCCTCTCTGGGAAAACACACTGTATACCGTATACAGAACTGTGCAAAACTCACCGGCATAATATGAGTATAATATTTCTAAATATACTAAGTAAATAGTGGTTTTATCCATAGAATATCAGTGTGTTCCTTGTGGAAGCCCAGGATTACTTCATTAAATTAAGAACAGTGATTATAGTTACAAATGTGGCTGGTGTGTGTGTGTGCGTGTGCATGTGTGTACAGAGTATAGTACAGGGTGTAAATGTAATTTATTTTTTACAGTGCTGAGTTGAGCAAGAAAAAGATATGTAAGAAAATCTACCACAGTGTCTATATAGTGCCTAATGTTTTTTACAGTGATCAAGACTCACAAGTTAACACAAAAAACTCAGTTGCTTTAGTTATTTTTGATCTTCTGCTTCATCACTCAGACTCACAAGCAAAAAGGCAGAACAGAAAGACTTTATTCTTTCAGGCACAGAACCCAGCATTGCTCTCTCTGTCTCTCTGTCTCTGTCTCTGTCTCTCTCTCTCTCTCTCTCTCTCTCTCTCTCTCTCTCTCTCTCTCTCTCCCCCTCCCTCCCTCTCTTTCTCTCTCTCTGCCCCTAAAGGTGGAGTCTGCTTCTCCTTTGTTCCATCGGTGCTGCAGGCCACCTCAGCTCACTCCTGTATGTGTGTGTCTGTGTGTGCGTGTGAGTGAGTGAGTGAGTGTGTATGTGTGTGTCTGTGTGTGTGTGAGTGACTGTGTGTGTGTCTGTGTGTGTGTGTCTGTGAGTGTGTGTATGTGTGTGAGTTGGTGAGTGTGTGTGTGTCTGTGTGTGTGTGTGTGTGTGTGTGGTGTGTTCGTCTTAACACCTTTTAGCAGCTGTAACTGATGTTCATTAACATATTCTACATTGCAGGCTTTATTTTATATTATTATCTTCACACATAGACGTGCTAGCCAGAAACCACACACACTGTACATCGGAAAAGGACAAGTCATGAATGTAAACATAGAAACATGAATACAGTATTTATTTTCATTAGATAGACAGACTTAGGAGCTTATTCATAACTGATGAGCCAGTTATGAATAAGCTCCTACCTTTTTTTAAAGATTTTATTTTCAACTTTTTTGCATATAAACATAAACACAAAACACAAATGTAAATAGCGGAACACTGCTATTTACATTGACCCCTGAATGCTGGGACAAATCTCCTAAATCTTAATAATAAGAACCCTCTCACTGAGCCACCCTTAGAATGTGAGTGGCACGGATCTATGTCTGAAGTTCAACACATGTTAAACTGTCATCATATGGCCAAACAACTCCTTATATGGAAGTTCCCCCTGTTTGTGTTGATGTGTGAGAGGTCAGATGTTATGCTGAGCTTTGTTTGGTGTTCCACAAGATCCTTGAACCCGGGAGAACTTTCAGGATAGTCTCCGCCCCCAAGTGGGTGGGGAAAACCGCGCCGAGAGAAAGAGCAGAAAACGGCGAGCGTGTAGGAGAACAAACACTGGTTCTAGACATTTTACACTGGTTATATTTGTTGAAATCAGAATTTACTGGTACACTCTGAGTTCTAAAGAATAGACTACATGTTGTCCATCCTTGAACCATTTTTGTTTGGTACTGACCTCTGCATACTGAAGTTCAAGAACTGACAGTTTACTTGCTGCCTCATATTTCCCACCCTTTGACAAGTAGCACTGCTACAAGATACACTTTACATATATAACAGTAGGCTGTATATTCAAAGGGGTGGTGGTGGTCTAGTGCTTCAGGGAGACTGCCCCCTGTAGTTAGGAGATGGAAGTCGCTTTGGATAAAAGCATCTGCTAAATGCCATAAATGTAAAAGCTGCATTTCAACTATAGTATAGGCTGTATTTCCCTCAGGCTGTGGTATTTTTGAATGCTTTAGAAGTATTATACCTTTCTACTAACAGCATTGTTCTCATCGTCATTTTCAGGCTGATTTCAAAATAATAAATTGCCTAAATTTAGTGGCAGTCATGTATAATGTAGAGCTTTGACTGGGGTCAGAGCACTGTCTACTGTCGAGACCCTCTCGGAACTGGCGGCGCCCCCTCTGCAGGCCAGGAGGCAAGGAGGGCTGCGTTGCCATGGTGACCGGCCGGGTGCATGCCAGGAGGAGAAGGTGCGAAAGGCTGATTGCTCATTGGCCAGCAGTGGACAGAATCAAAGGTGGCGTTTCACAACCTCCCTTGGGCTGTCACACATTTAGTAGTTTACCTGCCCGTAACCAAGGCAACCAGGGCAAGGGCAAGCGAGGTCTGGGGTCAGGTGACAATGACACAGCAAAGCAGTCGTATGCCTCATGTCCAAACGAAGTTTTAATAGGAAGAGTTTTTATTAGGGAGTAGCTCTACTTTCTGGGAGGGATTTACACTAGATGTTGGAGCATTGTTGTGAGGGATTGCTTGCATTCAGCCTTAACAGGATTAGTGAGGTACTGATACTGGAAAGAGCTCCATCACTCCAGAGTTTACACTCCTTCACTGCTCCACAGTGGGGAGGTGGGGGGGCATCTGGCTGGCAAGATGACCTCATGCTTGCTTCTCTGGTGCCTCACATTCTTTGGCAATGCTCTCTATATATATTACCCAGATTTAACAACTGTGCCAGCAATTGGTGTTCCTTGTCTTCTTCTGTTCACATAATTTGAAGTGCTCAGGTAAACACACAATGTGAAAAATAAGCGTAACAGGTTGCTCCACTGAGGTGAATTTTAAGAGCTTCAGGGAGGTTTGTCTTCTATATTGTTTTCCTTGCTTGAACCTATCTATTTTTGTTACTATCTCTTAAATCTTACTTGTATTCGACATTGATTTGAGACATGTGTTGCTATATTTTCTTTTTTCGCTTTTTAAGCTTATTTTATTTCTGTACGGCACACTGAATGGCCTCTGTGTATGATAATGCGCTAAAGTAAACTCTCCCTTATCGAAACTTCAAAGATTAGAGACTGCAGCTAATTGTGGCATTAAACTGTGTCTGAAACAGGCGTTCCAAATGCCTCTCAAAATTGAAGCACATTTCTGAAATATCAGTTAAAAAAAAGGGGTTCCATTAGAAGTGGATCCCTGTAGATGACCTGCAGAAGTGGTTGCCTGGCCATGCGTGAGGGAGGAATTTGATCTCCTCAAGCTATAGGCTGTACGTGGCTGTAGCACTGACAGTGCAGAGATTCTGGCCCATAGCAGGCAGTTAATGAGGGCTGAAGTCTCGTTCCCACTGAACTTCTGAATGTGCTGTTGAGAATTTGAGAATATAAGAACTGCTGCCATTTGGAGCAGAAGCAAGCGACTTTTCAACACTCATTCAAAAACCATTTTCCACGTTTTTCTTTCATTTTAAACAACCTTTTCCACCTCTTCCAAATATAAACGGTTCTTTTGGAATATTTGGGTATTTTTCCTATTTTTCCCACAAAATAGGTGGATGGAAACCCCTATTAAAGGCAGTGCTTTTTTAATTAGGACTGGAAAACAGCTTGTTCTAACACTGCAAATGAGCGTCTAGTGTACAGCATTCAGATCAGCAGAGATCAGTCAAAGGACTCAAGCATGAGCGCAGCATCAGGAGGAAGACCCTGGACCACGGGTGGAGCCCTAAATAATGACAGGCCTCTTAAGTTAAGAAGCCCAATGCTCTCAGAATCTGCAATTTCTCAACACTCAAACACTCAACTGGAACCAAATTTCTAAGCATGCTCACAGACGCATGTATTGTCTGCAGTGGGGAGATGAGATGCTTCCTGTGTTGCGCCCTGCAGGCCGTGTTTGGCTTTAATTGGACGAACAGAGTATGCATAATGCGTCCGCGAGAAATAGGCAGAAAGAGGAGAGTCCACACCGCCAGCTGCATCTAGAACCAGCAGCTTTTTATTACTTACATTTTTGTGCTGTTTTTTTTTTTTTTTTAGCTTTCTTCTGTGTTGCTATACGAGCCGCTCTTGATGCTCCACGTCGTTTTTTCATCGGTTTCAAACTCATAATTAAATTCCTGAAATGCCATAGATTTTTTTCCCCAGTGAATTATGAGGATGGAGAAATGTTACAGCTGTGCCAGGAGAAAAAATGACATTCCTGCAGAGGCTGTGCACAGATGAAGATATGTAGCTTTTCATAAAGTGAAATACATTAGGATTATTGTTCATATTTTAAAACATCAACCTCACCGAGATTTTTTTTAATAATAAACCCTTTACACTGTCGCTCTCTTTCTCCCTATCTTCTCTCTCTTCTTCTTTCTTTCCATCTTCTCTCTCTCTCTCTCTCTCTCTCTCTCTCTCTCTCTCTCTCTCTCTGTCTCTCTCTCTCTGTCTCAAAATCACACAATCTTTTGTGTGCAACCAACAACCATTACGAAAACCAGAACAATGGAATCTGTCATCAGAATTGCGATTTTCTCTCAGGTCCTGTTTACTCTTGAGTCTAAAATGTGTCTTGGGCAATTTGAACACAAGTGGTCAGCAATATAGTCTTGGAATACAGGATGATTGACTGGTGTGAGCTGAATCACCTGCAGCTCAACATCAACAAGACCAAACTGGACCCAAGAAGATCTGTCTCCTTTCACTCCCCTGTCCATTGGTGGTGGGGGTGGATGTGGAGATCCACCCCCACCACCCCCATCAGGACTACAAATACCTGGGTGTACGCATTGGCAGCAAGATGGACTGGTATAAGAGCTCTGTGGCCACATACAAGAGGGGTCTGAGTAGGCTGTACTTCCATATAAAATCCAATCTTTTAGAGTCTGCAACACCATGTTGCAGTTTGTTTTTACATACTATATTAACCCCCGTGGTAATGGTAATGATCCCCTGCATTTAACCCATTCACCTGAACTCTGGAGCGTGTGATCAGCATTTTCTATGATGAGCTGAAGTCTAGACAATGTTCTCATGTTCTCAATGGCACCCAGGGAGCAGTGTGTTGGGGCGGTACCTCAGTGGTGCCACTGGCAGTCCTGGGATTCGAACCCTTCTGATTGCAGGGGCATCTCACTAGAGTTCTATGAGTCTGTGGTGGCCAGCTTCATTTTCTATGCTGTGATGTCCTGGGGTGGCAGCACGAAAGTCGCGGACTCAAAGACACTCAACAATCAGGAAAGCGGCTCGGTGGTGGGTCAGGAACTGGACGGAGAAAGGAGAACATTGTCTAAACTTCAGCCCATCGTGGACAATGTTGATCACCCACTCCACGGTGTGATGGCAGGGCTGAACTCTACTTTTAGCCACAATCTCACCAGCATGAAGTGCTCCACTGAACACCACAGAAAATCCTTCCTCCCCAGTGTCATCACACTCTCTAACTCCTCCCTCTGATACACACACACACACACACACACACACACTCACACAATAATCTGCGCGATAATCTGATGTTACTTTGTTGTGCAATTTCTCATTAGGTTTAAATCATTGCCATTATGTGCATTATTATCTCATTATCATGTGCAATAGTCTACCATGTGCAATCATGATGTGCAATATCTTATATTATTATATATCTTATTATGCAATAGTCTGATGTGCAATATCTTATATTATTATATATCTTATTATGAGAAATGTCATATCTTACCATGTGAAATATCACTACTTATGTCAGTATTTAATTTAACTCTAAGTTACTTACATGCAATTTATAGCCCAGCATTTGTGTGTACAGCATAGTGTACTTCATATTGAGTATTTTCTCCAGAGTTTTTATTCGATTTATGTAGACTTTATATATATATATTGTTCTTGTGTGATATGTCATTACATAAGCAATTTCCTTAGTAAAGTTTTCTGATTCTTGTTCTAATACTAAATACAAGTATAAATGACCACCAATACGCATCTTGATCTGATCACTCATCCACTAGCCAAGGTGATCTGAGATGCATGTGAGATCACCTTGGCTAGTGATCTCACATGCATCTCCTTTGTAGTGTAAATGCTATTGTGTCCTAACGCATCCCAAGGACGTACAGGAGGAGGAGAGGAACAGCATAAATATAACATTAGAAGTTGGCACACTGTAAAGCCAAAGACAACATAGACAAGTCTGGAAGGGACTGGATGGACAACTTGCCCATTTTACAAAGAGCTGTATGTAGTGTTGCATGGCTGTCCATCAATTTGCTTGGATGGAAAATGTGTTGGACTCTGCTGAAAGCAGTACTTCCAGCTGTACAGCTGTTTAAGTAATGAAGGGATGCTGCAGATTTAACATTTTTAAGAAAAGTCTGGTCATGCAGAACTATGAGAATTTGGCTGATTTTTGCTTTGCTGATGTAAGATTAAAACCTGTCTAGGAAAGGTGATGTAGACAATAACAAAATCTGCACACGTGATACGCCTCAGAGGGCCAATAGTGCTGGCACCCACTGCTGAGACTTGATCTCAAAACAATGAAGGCACCAGAGTGTCTTTAAATTATATTTCTTCACTAAATTTCAACACATTTAGTAAGTGTGAACAGAGTTCTGATTCTGTATAAATGTGTCTTGTCACGGATCAACACATGTATGAAGACTCATTTCAGAGAGTTCAGTTACACAGGTGTGCACTAAAAGGATCCAGAACTTGTTCAAGGACTCAGTAGAGGAGACATTAAAAATGACCCATTAGTTCTAAAGGTGTATTCTTCTTGATATATTAGGTTATTTTTCCTCAAGTAAAGTCAGTTTTATCTGTGTAAAGAGACTTTCTAGTACACCTGATGCAATGGATGTGTAGCTAAAACTAGAGATACCTTCAATATTAGCTTGTAAGAGCTGATAAATCCCTCTGTAAATTTTACCAGTGTTTGTATTTGAACTGTTTAACTGGGATTCCTGAAATAACAGCCTCAGAGACAGTTCACATTTACTCAGATTCAAACTGAGACCTGAGACTTTTGATTCTACCATTTTGAAGAAGCCAGATTGAGCTTTATCAGTTAAATCAGTAAAAGAATGTTCTTAGGTTCCAGAAATCCCCACCCCCACCATCTGCGACCCTCAGACCCTCAGCTAAGTTATTGGACAGTTTGTACTGTTTTGAGTGTTTTCTTTCTCTCTTAAAGATTCTCAGGTAAGATGGAAGCAATAGAAAAAATTTCAGATACAAAATAAACTTTCTTTTTTGTTTTGTTTTTTTTACTTGCACCTCTTCTCATTATTATTTTCCTTAAAACAATCTGACTGCTTTCGCTAAACTCTCTATAATTCCTCCCTTAACATCAGCATTTATGTTTTTAATTTTTTGAAAACAAGTTGTTCAGTTTCTAAAATGGAGATAATTTTTTTTTATTTGATAGTGCAGGGGCTTCATGGTCTGTCAATTTCATTTCATTTCATGAATAATTTTAGCTTCAGCTGCAAATTTAAGTAGTGATTCAGTCAGTAACTATAGTTCATAGTTCATAGTTGTATTAGGGATTTCAATGGACCTGACATTCAACAAAATGAATGATACCTTGAATATCTTGTAGAAAGATCATTTTAAGTGTGGACTGAGGTCCAATCAGCAAACAGAACTTTTATTTTGAACATGAAAAAACAAGAAAAATCACCCACACAAGCAAGCATTTGAACAGAAATCTTAGTTATGACACCCACTAGGTTAAATCTCTAGTTTGGGGAACATCTAAGAAAATTACAGTTTATCAAAAGACGCATTCCCCCATAAAGTATCAACCTTAACCGCTTAACGCGTTTTTGAATTAGTGGTTGAAGCCGCTGGCAGATTTCTCTGTCATTAAGAAGAAGAATCTCTTGGAATCGCATATCTTTCTTTTTTAAAGTTTCGAGCACATCGCTTTCAATTTTCCAATCATGTAGCAGTAAAACTTCACAACAGTGCTGCATGACAGTCCAGAACTTGATGAGAACCTTTGAAACTTGATGACTGTTGCCTTGCAAATGTCCTCATCATGTTCCTCAGTGGGAAGTGAAGGTTTCGTCATCTTTTGCAGTGTGACAGCTCCAGAATTTAAGGCACTTTTCCAAAGGTGTACAGGAACCGTGGAGCACCTACTGTGATGGCACGAAAGCTTTGATTTTCCAGAGCATCTCAACCCATTAACAGTGTTTCTGCACATTCCTGCACAATTCTCTCCCCACAGTTTATGACTGGCCGTGGCTCGAAAACCACGTTCATCGAACAAGCACAAAGTTTTTTTCTGTCATTGCTGCTTTTGTTATTGTCTTTTATTCTTTATAGTCTTATTTGAATTTTTTTATTTTCTTCTCGGCATTTTTTATCTGTGTGATGAAAACCCAACCCAGCTAACTTGTTAGCGATGTCATGGTTCATCTTTGCATTTTTCACAGCATTAAAGATACATTTGTTAGTGTTATAAGAACTCCCACTGAAATTTATCTTCAGCCTAATTAGACGGTAGTGCTTGTATTTCATCAACTTCTTAGTTGGTAGTCTGTTGTTTTTTCACAACAATCGCCTCTTTCTATGTTGTGATGACATTTCGACCAATCAGAAAGCAGTGATGCAGTCAACTTGGCTGCGGCCCACTTATGGCCCTGCCGTCGAGCAGCACAGGTACGGCTCTGGTTTGGGCCACTTTATTTGTAATGTAAAAACATTTTTCGTGGTATGGCACGATTCCTTGTGCCTGTGGAAAAGGGCCATTGGTGTTCCAAGGTTTGGGACTTTTAATATTTTTTAAATTCTGGTCAACCTTGCGTTTAAATGCTGGTTGTATGTACCGATGGTTCAAAGTTAAAACACCACAAAACGTGCATTCTGCTTTTTCTTTACTGTACTAAAAAGCACACATGGAACATCGCAGCACATCAGATATATCTTTCACATTCCCTTCCAAGTTTAGTGTTTTGTACTGTTGGAAAATGTAAAAGGCTTCTCAAGTGTAAACTATCACGTCGTGTTTCATGCACTTAAAAGTGAAGTGGCCCCTTATAATCACGCTGAACACGCCACAGCACAGCACACATTGTGAACAGTGTAAAACTGTTCTCTGTATTTAACCCATTCACCAAGTGAAACAGTAGGCAGCCAAGAACAGAGCCAAGGTGCCAGTAGCAGTCCTGGGATTTGAATCTGTGGCCTTCCGATCACAGGGGCAACCCACCAACCCACCAGCTGGCCAGGAGTCAACTTGAATCATCTTGAATCTTGAGTTTTGCACTTGTAAAAACAACTTTGTTCGCTGTTCTAATGCAATTTAGAAGCTGAAAAACCACTCCAACGCACCATGAGACCGACAATCCAGAGGCCTAACCAGTGGGAAAGCTATCATCCTAAAAACCACAGGAAAGAAATTCCAATAGGAAAATTTTATGTAGATCAAGATCTTAACCCTTTTGTTTACAACCAAAACATAACAATGTATTAAGAGTATAAGGCCTGTTACAGTACTCAAAGAACTTTAAGAGTCTAACAAAGCATTATGACTTTGGGAAAATTACAAACATGTGTTTTTTAGTTCCCAGAAATGAAGCATTCTCACAAAGGCCTTATATATTATAACAACCACATAATAGTAAGTCAAGTAAAATGAGGAGAAACTCAATGAAGTGCAAAGTAAAGAAAATATTCTAAATGTTGTGTTTGATCACTGATTTTTTTTGTTTGCAGTAACAGTATGCAAAATGCAAAATGTCATATCACTGTTAGTTAAAGTGATTTTTTTTTACCTTTGTGGTACACATCTGAGGGCATCTCATTGCTATACACCAAAAGAAGTATGTTAAATAATATTAGGCCAAAATGAAAAAAGAGAGACAAACTCCATTGCTTTCAGTGCTTTTTGTGGATGTTCATTTCACCTGTATTGAATTTCTGAAGTTCTGTGAGCTGAAAAGAAACACACACACACACACACACACACAAACACACACACATACACACCTTCTTACATACACACAGACGTCTCCCTTGCTTGCCTAAATATGTCTCACCCCCTCCTTTTCATAACTGTTAAATAAATAAAATCGAGTTAATTATTAGATTATAGCGTTATCTCCTCCGGTCCTGGGGACCAACTTGCCTTGCTACGCTTTGATCATTTTTCTTCTGTCCTCCACTCATGAAGGGGTTTAATAATGAGCCCCTGAGTTAAATCAGGCATTTTAGAGTAGGGGAAATATGAAAGTGTGTAATACCACTGGCCTCTTGGACCGTAACAAAAAACCTTGCTGTGTATCGAGACAGCTCAACTGTAAAATATCTTATTTGCGTGTTTAGAACGGTTAATTTTTATGCAAATATTAGCACTGCAAGTGTTTTCTGTAAAGAGCTGCTGGGGTCGGCATGGCAACACCATTCGTAATCCAAGGGCCATTGAGCAGTGTGAGTGTGTGTGTGTGTGTGTGTGTGTGTGTGTGTGTGTGTGTGTGTGTTTGTGTCTATGGGCTTGTTCAGGCCATACTCCAAACCCATTATTAAGGTGGTGCAGATTTGTGGATGTGGTTCAGGCCACAGTATGACTTTTTGTAAGAAATTATAGAGCAAAACTATAAAGAGCAAAACTATAGGCAGCTATTTCAGACAAAGGTTGGAAAACAGTGGACTGAATGAAGTGGCCCTTTATAGTCACCTGTGCATTTAACCCATTCACCAAGTGAAACACTGGGCTGCCACCAATGAGAGGAGCAGTGTGTGGGGACGGTACATTGCTCAAGGGGACCTCAGTGATGACACTAGCAATGTTGGGATTAGAACATACAACCTTCTGATTGCAGGGGCAACTCTCTAACCACCAGGCCACCATAGTGTCTGTTAGCCTTGTAGCGATATGACTAAAATCCAAGCATGTCTTGGCTGAAAGATTGCATCTGGGTTTTTTTTTTACCACCAAACTATCTCTTTAAATGTTGTGTGTCTGCAATTCAAAATTTTTGTTCTTTGTCCCTTGTCCCTCTTTGACATTTTGATATTTTTTGCAGTTAAGGAAAGTAGAACCTAAACTCAGAGGGCGAAGCCCCGTTTAACCTCATGTGGCACAAGGTATGGCCTTAATGGAGTTGCCTTCTGTTCAATAACAGCTCTACTGTGTTCCTTTCTTTCTCTCTTTTTTCTCTCTCGTGTGTATTTCCGTGTTGGACAGTAACATCCCTGTGAAGATTAGATCGGTGTTTTTATCATGGTACAGTGAGCTAATACACAATCCTTACTGAAAGATGTGAAGGCGATTAGACTGACAGTGCACTAAAACTGTACTCATGGAAAAAGTGTGGTCTATTTATGTCTCGTCTGTCATGAATTTTATTATTGTCAGAGCCAGATACAGTCATTAAAGCATAAACCTGGCAGCGGAGCATGGGAGTTCATAGCAAATTTTCATGTAAAAACCTTAATCACATTCCTTGTAGCTGCTATGATGACAACGATTTCTCAGTGCAATATTATGTTAGGCAGGGGCTTGAATGTGGGCATTTCAACCTTGTAACAACCGAGCAAAGCTAGAAGAATGTCTGAATTAGATGGGAATAGTTTTTCATAGATAAGAATCTAAAAATACTACTACTACTACTACTACTACTACTAATAATAATAATAATAATAATAATAATAATAATAATAATAATAATAATAATAATAATAACAATCTTACAGTGATAGCAGTGGGATTTGAGGGACTATGCTTTTCAGTCATCCACCAGTGCCTGAAAAGTAGAAGAAAAGTAGAAGCAGAAGATAAATCTGTTCTCATGTTCTCAATTTAGCTGGCACTCAACCCAAGTCTAAACATTAGACATAGTGTCATATCTGTCTAAGATATGTTTTCTACTCACTCACACAAAAGCCTCCTGTCATCCAGAATCGTGTGTAGAATAAAGAAAAAAAATGTGAAAATTGAAGCAAAAACAACTTATTCTATTGCTGCTAGCCTACAGACTAATTGTGATTCTAAGCCACTTAAAAGTTTAATAGTCAATTATAAAGTGATAAAAGTAACAATTGATACCTCAGTATATTATTCCAGTTTAACATTCTGTGTGTTCTGATAATGGTCATCAGTCAATCAGTCAGTCAGTCTGTCAGTCAGAGACTCTTGTTAATATGCTAATCTGTCATTTAAAAAAAAGACTGGGCAGACGGCTGGATAGGGATGGAGTGGGAGTGTGCACAAACATCTCAACATCTCATCAAGTTTGTTTAGTATAAGGATATATTTTTCATTATTTATTATTCATTATCTGTGCAAAGAATGGTCAAATGAATGGTCAACCAACCGACATACAAATTTACAAGCACCTTTTTATTCTCCCTGCACTCAACCCCACACTGGCGTCCAACTGGATCATTTCATTGACAGGAGACACTTGCCGCATCTCTAACAGCGGTGTGATTTTGCCCAGAGCGAGAAGCTGCTTTAGAAACCTGGAGTGACTGGATTTTCTCACACTCCAAGATTATTCTGATAGCACTTCATCCCATGAACGTAACACATGCTGCTCAGCCGCTGATAAGCTCGTGTTCAAGCTTCAACTTCATATCATCTGCAGCTGTAGCTGTTAAACATTACTTCCTTCAATCATTGATTGATTTCTTCTTATATCAAACATAATGTAGTATTGCATATTTAAAGTGATCTGACAGCCAATAAACAAGAGAAAACACAAATGCAGGGTGACTAATGCTCTTTGTTTACCAGTTCAGGCTTGTCACTCTGAATGAAGTTCAAAAAACTTTCTTTTTTCTCTCATCATTTACTTCAATTGATTGCAGCTCCCACAATCCCCATGAGCACCTGCCTGTCTCAGTAGAAGAGTGAAACGTATGGTAAATTGTTCAGGGAACCCCCCTAAAAGTCACCAAACCAGCTCTAATCCATTGAGGCATGAAACCCTCTGAGCTGTGGTATCTGCGCCAAGTTGTTTGACCCTTAGGATCTGTGCTGGCAGCCCAACAAATAGTAAGTTGTCATAATACAGCAAAACCACTCCTTCTATGGAAGTTTCCCCGGTTTGTGTTGATGCTTGAGGTATCAGACATCATGCTGAGCTTTGTTTCGTGTTCCTGTGTCACATGGAACCAAAGTTATTGTCATTTAAAAACATGTAATAATAAAAAACCCTACTGGTGTTTTTTAAATGGTGTCACATACAAATGAATCTGGGAGAACTTTCAGGATAGTCTCCACCCACAGGTGGGTGGGGAAAAGCCGCAGAGGGAGGGGGTCCAGAGAGCAGCAAATGGCGATCGTGTAGGAGAACAAACACCGGTTTTACACCAACATTATTTGTTGAAATCTGATGTTGCTAACAGCTGTCAGTTGCAAGGTCGGCCTCCATACATTGGAGTAGTTTGTTCATCACATCCCAACAGATGTTCAATCAGACCTTGCATCACCTTGTGATGTTCCTTAAACCATTCCTGAACAATTTCTGCAGTGACGCAGGACACGTTATCTTGCTGAAAGAGGCCACTGCCATTCGGGAATATTGTTGTCATGAAGGGGTGTACTTGCTTCACAACAGTGTTTAGGTACTTGGTACATGTCAAAGTAACATCCACATGAATGCCAGGACACTAGGTTTCCCAGCAGAACACTGGCCATAGCATCTCCTTGCCTTCATCGGATTGCATTCTTCCTGTTGTGCATCCTTGTCCATCTCTTCCCCAGGTAAGCGATGCACATGTACCTGACCGTCTATGTGATAAAGGAAAACATGATTCATCAGACTAGACCACCTTCTTCCATTTTCTTTGCCATGGTCCAACTCTGATTCTCATCTTCTGCTGTAGGCACTTTTGCCAGTGGAAAAGAGTCAGTTTGGGTTATTTCTGCTATGCAAGCCAATACCCAGCAAGCTGCAAGACAGTGGGTGTATCGGGTCTACAGCAGCTCTTCTGTAGGATCAAATGGGCTGGCCTTCGTTCCCCACACAATTTAATGAATCCTGGGCGCCTATGACTCTGTCATGGGTGCCCGGGTTGTCCTGGAGCAACTGGTGACCTGGTGGACAAGACATTTCCCCTGCAATCAGATGTTCATGGGTTTGAATCCTAGGACTGCCACTGAGGGAACCTGCTGACTGCCACTTCACTTGGTTAAATAGGTTAATGCAGAGAAGAATTTCACACTGTGTGTTGTGGTGTTTTAGCGCATGACAAAAATGGCCACTTTACCCATCCTTTTTGGAGATGTTCTAATGTGTTACATCATTTGATATGGTGATGCTTTCAAAGGCTCTGAGTATCTACCTTACATTTGGAAATCGTAAGGTAGATCCCCAACCATGCCACCCATCTGTGGCTGGGAGTCCAAGGAAGTATAATTGGGCTCGCTCTCTCTGCGCATGTCAGAAGTCCATTCCACCTTCCCTGTCACTCAGTGCAGTGCTAGCCAGTGTGGGTTTTATTAGGTGGCAGAATTGGCAGTCAGTGATCTCCAATCTGGTAATGTCATGTCAGTAGGGGAGTCCTAGCTAGCAGGTGGAATGACAACATGACAAAATTGATGCAATGATTGGGAAAAAATGCAAAAGGTACCACAAGTGTTCTTCAAATACAGTCCTAAAGTTTTAAAAAGTGACTTCTTTTCTGAATTCTGAATGCTCAATCTGAGGTATACTTGACAATCTTGACAGGTTCCTTCTGATTATTCATGAATAGCAGAAAGCCTTAGGGAAAGTGACAATAAACAGGAACTGCATTTTTCCACTGTTGGGTAAATCTTCATAAGATCAGCTTTGGTAAGACATTCTGTCACTCTAAGGTGATGCTATTCACTCATGTCTTTCACATCCTAGGAGCTGTTTTGTTGGAGTGTAATGGTTGTAGTTTCAAATTCACATCATATCTCATGCATTTATTCATGGGATTCAGCAGCTGCCCAAAGATTTCTATAGTAAGTAAATCCCGAGTGAATGTGTTTTAGTTCTTTGCTTAAAGATCAACATGCTGAAATTACTGTCCATCATAATTGACCACATAGAGATAACAGATAGAGAAAAAGATAAGGCTGGCAAATGCCAGAGTGTTCCTTTAAAGAGAGTTTGTCGGTTTCCAGTGTCTACTCCACCTTCCATGCTTGTGTGTGTGTTTCAGTGGTGGTGGAGCCAGTGGAGCCAGAGAAAAGGGGGCCGTGGGATAAAAGAATGGTTTTACATAATTAAGCAGATAGGGACGATTACAGGAGCTTAGCTGCAGAGCACTGAACTGCAGACATTCTGCCTCATTATGAAGTTAAATACTCCAAACTGTCACTGACGGCTTAATTACGGCTCTGCTGCGGAACAATCACGTTAGAGCCATCGGCGCAGTCCACAAAAAACCTGCTTCTAAACACACAGGAAAAAAAACATACCACAGCGCTCTCTGCTTTCCTGCTTCTCTTTTACCCCCAGAGATAGTGCTGTGGTAATTAAAGAGTCATTACGACACTCTTCCCCTGCTGGCTGACACAGAGTGTGAGAGAGAGAGAGAGAAAATGAGAGAGAGAGAGAGAGAGAGAGAGAGAAAGAGAGAAAGAGAGAGAAAGAAAGAGAGAAAGAGAGAG
This sequence comes from Bryconaethiops microstoma, assembly GCA_037577275.1. Lineage (NCBI taxonomy): Eukaryota > Metazoa > Chordata > Actinopteri > Characiformes > Alestidae > Bryconaethiops > Bryconaethiops microstoma. Next base: position 3,338,143 of record JBBJLS010000140.1, on the reverse strand, counting down.
AGAGAGAGAAAGAGAGAGAAAGAGAGAGAGAGAAAGAGAAAGAAAGAGAGAAAGAGAGAGAAAGA
>JBBJLS010000140.1:3313252-3337978 GCA_037577275.1 Bryconaethiops microstoma | reverse complement strand
AAAAGAAAAACCGTATAAAGGTGTGTGTGTGTGGGGGGGTGTGTGTGTGTGTGTGTGTGTGTGTGTGTGTGTGTGTGTGTGTGTGTCAGTGGGGGGGTGTATTTAAATCAAGTGAAATGTTTTTACTTTATTGGTGATGTTTTTATTGATGTGAAAATAAGCAGGTATAAACACTTGTACACACTGTGCACATTTTTTGTCAAAGAAAATAGAACTTGTGCACTCAAACCAGCAGAAAAATACCATATTTAAGTGTGTTCCTTGTATTTTTGCACTTTAAGTTCAGAATCAACAGATTGTGTAAGAGTTTTCAAAATTTGCATGTGTTCATCATTTCTTCCTTTTAAAGTTTGGTATAATAGAGAAGGTGGGGCTTCCCAGCCTTCGTAGCACTTCAGCTGTTTTTTTCTTAATTAGCTTTTTCACAATTTTTCACAAGCTTATAGTTTACATCTCACAAAGGTTCTTTGTATTTTTAAATGATTCCTCACACTCATATGTCTTGATTGATATGTCCCCAAACCCCACCTCATTTATCACAAGTCAGATTCTGAGCACTGTTCTCAGCACAGCAGTGATGCAGACATGGTAGCGTTGTTGGAGTATTTGCTTGGTCAAGAATGGTTTGGCATCCAAAAATATCCAGCCAAGAGCAGTTCTGTGGTCAGAAAATGACCACCGATGAAGGTCAAAGAATGACACAATAAATGGTTTCTCAGGTAGTACTGCAAGACCCACGAGTGGTTTGTAATAAAGTGAGCACTAAGGGTCAATATGTAATTTCAGGATTTTTTTTTTTTTGCTATAGTCAACACAGCTGTTCATTCAGGGCTGCCTGGATTGAAATACGTTTCTCTGGTGTTGTTCCGGTTGGGTTCACGCTTTGGAGTTGAAGGCCTCCGACCGCACATCATCAGGGCAGCTCAGTCTGGTTGGAACAAATCTCTTTGCTATGGAGACAGAGAGAGAGAAAGAGAGAGAGGGAGAGCAGGCAGATGACTCTCCACTTCCCTTCATGTTCATATGAGTGAAAGAAGAACTCATGGCCACTGACTTCTTATTTTCTCTCCGATCTGTACTCTCCCAGTCAATCAATACAGACGGATTTGGAGTGCGGGAGGCGGAGGAGAAATCATCAAGAGATTAAAAAAAGGAGTGAGAGATAAAGACACAGCAAGCAACACAAATAGAGAGAGAGAGGGGAAAGAGATAAGAGAGAGGGAGAGAGAGAGAGAGAGTTTGCAGAAGAGAGAGGAGAGCATTGGCTTTATTTACACTTCCACTGTGTCTCTATCGCCAAACAAAGCGTGAGCGATGTCCACAGTCCTCTGTGGTCACGTGTCTGATTACTGTGTGTGTGTGTGTGTGTGTGTGTGTGTGTGTGTGTGTGTGTGTGTGAGAAGTGGACAGCTGAGAGAGTTACGGTGGGGAGGGAGGGGTGAGTACAGGATGGATGCTGTACTACACCACACTATAAATCAATTTGGGGCCGCAGTGCTAGGCCTGACCGTATCTATCTGTGTTTGCAGTGCCATAACAAGGACCTTATACAGGCCTGGGCAAAAAAAGGGCGCCCACCCAATATCAAAACAAAAAAACAAACAAAAAATGGCATGAGGAAGGGGCCAAAAAGTCTGAGACCACAATGAAAATCTGAGGTTCTTTTTTTCTTTCAAACCTGGAAATAAACAACAGAAAAATTCAGAAGAAATATAAAAACTGAAAATAATAAAAGTAATCATTAAAATGAAGCTTCAGAACAATGTCTAACACAAATTGGAGACACTGACCAGCTCAGACCTTTGAACTAAATGGTCAGCTTTTTTCGGTCTCTGCCCTCTTGCTAACAGACGACTGTCAGGTGGGCCTTATCTTCTCATTTCTACACAAACCTTCCAGAAAATTCCAGATGAAATTCTGGAACCCTTATAAAAGATTTTTACTCAGATTGTTTGAATTTAGATTATTAAACAATCGACCCAACAAACTTTTGGCCCCATTTCATCTCGAACAAGTTACTCCTCTCAAAGCATTCCACTCCACCCACCAGCATCTAACAGTACATTAAATATTAACTCTACACTACCAGTTTAAGAGTTTAAAATGATAAATAATGAACACATCATGATGCAGTATGTTGTGGAGGTCTGTTTGAAAACGATTACCCTGGATGAGTTGCATTATGAATAAGCGGGAGACATCAAGGCTGTGTGTGTCGTGTTGATGGAGCTAACTGGGTGAGAGATGATGTGAAGATCAGAGGAGCTCGTGTTTATATGAGGGACTGATAACAATTTAGCGCTCCCTCCATCCCCCACTTACTTACTTACGCCACACGCCACTGTCTTTGTCTGAGCTGTGTACCTGAGCCAGTAAAGTGGTGATGTTAAAGTTCCTTGGATTTATCAGTGCTGACAGATGTCTCACCAGTAAGGCACTGGTAATGTCTCTATAAAAGTCTTGGTATTTAGTTGTTTTAAGTTCATCTGTAAGGTTTTTTAAAAGCGTAGGGAGAGAAACATCAAGAGAGTGAGGAAAGAAAGAGAGAGAATAAGAGTGATAGAGAAAGAGAGGGAGGCATAAGGAAAAAAGAGACAGACAACAAGGAAGTAAATGGAAGAGAGAGAGAGAGAGAGAGAATGAGAGAGGAGGAGAAGAAAAAGAGGCATAAGGAAAAGAGAGAAAGACAACAAGAGAGTAAAAGGAAGCAAGAGAAAGAGAATGAGAGAGGAGAAGAGAGAGGGAGGCATGAGGGGAAAAGAGAACAAAAACGAGTCAAAAGAAAGAAAGAGAGAGAAAGTAAGAATGAGAGAGAGTGAGGAAGCAGAGAAAAAAGAGAGAATTGTCTTATATTTTGAACGAACAGAACTGTTTACCTGAAACTATGGGAGTCTGTTACATTTTTATCCGAATAAAAGAACATCTGCTGATGTTTTCAACTCCTTAAAATCACTCAGTTTACGTATTCAGTGCAGCCTCCACTTTAAGTATTACTTTAACAACCTATTTGTCATCATGTGTAACTTTTCAAGGGTCTGTATATGTTCTAGACTTCAGTTCCCCGCTTTCATAACTACCTAGCAGTTCTCGCCAGTTTCTTGTAAGAATGAAGGTCGATAGGTGAGTAAAGGGTTAACGCAGGTTTTTGAGGGCGTTTGCAGAAAGAGTTGTGCCGCTGAGAAGAAACCGGCCTAAAAATGAACGAGGGCTCTTTGTCGAACAAATGCTACCCTTTCTCTCCAGAGGGGAGGACGCCGGAATAAAGTTTAGCATAAACATGAGCACGAAGGCGCAAGAACATACATCTGAAAGGCTGTTGTCATGGAGACCGGCTGCTGTCATGTGGCCTGGCTGGTGGGGACCGGTGGACAGATCAATAGACGATTGGAGAGGGAGAATTCTTTCCTTCTCTCTCTTTCTCTCTTTCCCTCTCTTATAATCTCTCCCTCTTTTTCTCTACTCCCTTTCTCTCATTCTCTACCTTTCTTTTTCTTACTCTTTCTGACTCTCATATTTTCTCTCCTCCCTCCCTGTCTCTATCTCTTTATTTCTTTCATTCTGTCTGTCTCTCTTTTGCTTTCTCTTAATCTTACTTACTCTCTTGCTGTCTCTCTCTCTCTCCCTCTCTTTCTCTCTCACCTTTTCTCTTGTTGTCTCTCTTTTTCCTCTTCACTCCCTCTCTCTCTCTCTTTTTCTTTCTCCCTTCCTCCCTCTCTCTCTCTCTCTCACGCTCTCTCCCTCTGTTTCTCTCTTTCTCTCTCTCTTTCTTACTTCTTTGTTGCTTCTCTCTCTCCTGATCCATCCTCCATTTTTGTCTTGTTTCTTTTTTCTTTTTCACTCTCACTCCTTGTCTTTTTCTCTCTATCATGTGCCCCTTTCTCTCTTTCTTTCTAAATCTCTTTTTCTACTCTCTTTTGCTCTTTCTCTCATTCCCTCCAAACACTCTCACTCTTCCTCACTCTCTCTTTCTATCTCTCTCTTCCGCTTTCTCTCTATCTGTCTCTCTTATTTTTTCCCTCCTTTTAACTGTTTCTCTCACTCCCAGTCATTTTTGGCATTTTTCTCTTCAGCACCCTCTCACTTTGTCTTTTGTTCTCTCTCTCTCAGTCTCTTTCTCTCTTTCTGTCCTTCTCGCTCATCCTCCTTAACCTAATCCAGACCATCTAGCAGGTCATTGAGGGGCTGGCGCATCCTCTGTAATTCAGAAGGCAGAGGGTGGGACTTGAATTAAACCTGCCCATTTTAGGTGAAGAATTGGGCAAGCAAAGCAAAAAAAATACAGACAGCTTTTAAATTGGCTGCAATCTGTGCTCTTATAGAGATGCAGGAAGATAGAGGAGTCTAAAGTGAATCGCCTTGGTCGCTCCCATTGTTCCTTGGTGATACATATTCAATCCACACAGGCTGGAAAAGGCGCTCATGGGCGCTTCAAAAGCCAACTGATTTATGTCTGTCAGAGTGTGTGCGCAGAATACGATCCGTTATGTGTATGAGAGAGAGAGAGAGGGAGAGAGACCATGCAGCGTTGAAAGCACTGACCACTCTAATTATCCTCTATTTTCTTCAAACATAGCTGAGCTTTTGTGAATCCGTCTCTGGAGATCCGCCCTCGCCTCATTTTCTCGCAGATTCAATTCCACTTCATCCCTTGCAGCTTTTACATATAAAACACCTCCTTCAATTATTTCGCTGACGTTCATATCCGTATTATTTGACGGCCAGGTCTATTCAGAGTGACTCCTCTTCTAGGCACTTCTCTATGTGACTGGAATCTACCTGAGAAAAGCTTGTTTTTCTCGGCTGCAGTGTCTTTGCTACTCTGTGTGTGTGTGTGTGTGTGTGTGTGTGTGTGTGTGTGTGTGTGTGTGTGTGTGTGTGTACGTGTGTGCAGGACTACAGGGAGCGTGAAAAACTAGAAGGCAGAAAAGGTCCTCCAGAAGAGCAACAGACTAATCTGCCGTCAAGGCGGCAGCTTTAAATAGGCCTACGTGTGATCAGCGGGACGATTATTGGCAGCCAATGTTGCGGTGTGTTTCCTCCGAGGCCTCGCTGAATGCTTTATTAGAGATCAGACTTGGGCGTAATTATGCAGCGGATGCCTTTCCTTCTCCATCGATCGGCATCAGGGGCATCGCAGCCGAGACTGAGAGGAGCTGAGAATCTTCCTCCGGCTCCTTCTGTCTCCCTCTGTTTGCGCTTCGCACCGAATAACAGAGTGAGTCGTGTTGGGCTGCCCATGAATAAGTGAAGAACACAGAGGCCATTCTGGAGGGCATTATCACAGTGAGAAGCTCTTTCCTCCCTCCCCTACTCAGCAGCTGTACAAAATACCAGGCCCCAAACAAGATACAACATAATACTATGTAACATATTACAACTCTGTAAAAAAATAAGAGACCACTGCACAGGTATTATCTTTTATAGGTGCAAGTATAGGCGTAAGTAACTGAACAGCTTTGCCTTAGTTTTTAAGAACTGCTGATAACATTTCTCCTAATTTCCAAATAAAATACTGTTCTTTAAAGCATCATTTTAAAGAAAATGACAAAACATCAAAATAAGAGAAATTATGCAGTGTTTACAGAACTTGAATAATTCAAAGAAATCAAATCTCTTGTTCACTCTTAAACAAAATGGCAGTAATTACCTTTGACATGCTTCTAGTAGTGTTTTACCATCCAACTGGTCACTTTTCCTCATTAAATAAGATGTGTGGGTTTGATTCCTTGCCAGGGCAGTTGAAGATCCTCCCTTGGCGCTTTTCCACTGTCACAAGGAACCACACCGCAAACAAATATTTTTCCATTACAAATTCAGTGACCTGTACCTGTGCTGGGCCCAAGCTGCTCGATGGTAGGGCCAATAGCTGGTCGCAGCCGAGCTGACTGCATCACTGCTTTCTGATTGATTGAAATGTTGTTATTACAACAGTCAGACTTGGAAAGAGCCAATTTCTTTTACAGTCCATGCAAAAAAAAACAACAACAATAGACATGCAATCGAGACATAATCTAACAACTGGGAAGCTGACGAAGTAAAAGCACCACATTCGATTTGGACTAAAGGTAAGTTTAGGCAGGAGTTTTCTAATGCGAAGGTGTACCAGGCCATTGCTGACAAGTTAGCTGGGTTAGGTTTTCATCACATGGCTAAACACTGGTGAGGAGAAATTAAAAAACTCAAACAAGACTATAAATAATAGAAGACCACAATAACAACAGCGGCTCTGAGAAAACCTTTCACTGGTGCTCCTTCTGGATGTGGTTTTAGGACGACGACCGGGCATAAACTGTGGGAGAGAATTGCTCATCAGAAACACCATTACCGGGCTGAGAAAATCATAGTGTAATACAAGTTCTGTACCATCACAGTACAGTTTAGGTACAGCACGGTTCCTGTACACCCATGGAAAAGTGCCTTCTGTGTGGAGTTCTCCCTGTGCTCTGGGTTCTTCCAACAGTCCAAACTAGAGATGCTAAATTGCTTCTAGATGTGAGTGTGCTTGTCTGAGTGTGAGTGTCTGGCCTGTGATGGACTGGTTCAGGATAAGCAGTTTAGATAATGGATGGATGGATAATATATGTAACCTAACACTGTAGTTGAAACCACCTGAGCTGTGAATCAATCAGGCTGATAATAACACAAATCACATACTAACCTCAAAACCCGCTGCGAACATACAGAAAGAGAACGAGTGCACAATTGAGAGAAGCGCGGTGCACGCTGATAAAATGAAGAAGCATCAGGCATTCCTCTCAGGAGAGCCTGGCTTTCATCCTATTAGACAGCCCAGCTCTTGGGAGTTTACTCGGGAAAGCTTTCTGATGTCCACAAGGGGGGCAGATGCAAGTAACTCCACATGAAACCTCCCCGTGTGATTGACAGGAGAGGGAGGTAAATTTGAATGGCAGTGGAGGAGCTGAATGGTGTAGAGGGAGCTTCTATGGACTTGATTATTCAGACACTTTAACAAGTCTGAGGGCAAACACAGACAGGCACTACACATTATCACACCAACAGTGAAAGTCTGTTCAGCCATCTTAAAAATAACATCTTATAAACAACATTTATGCATGTTATGAAATCAATACCAGATTTGAATGTAGCTGGTTCACAACTTGCACACATTTTATAAAATTTATTTGCCCCTTGCAATGGCCAGTGGGGCCAAACTTTTAATACAAAATCATATAACCTATCAATAACTTTTCCACTGGTCAGAGGTCAGTAGATGATCAGGTAAAACATGTTGTTTAACTGTGATTCTCTAGTTTAGAACTGGAACTATGATATTAATGCTGCTATGTCAATAGTTCCCCAAATCTTTTCTATTTTTACATCCCCAAACATTCTTTCAAACCACATCCAGTTCTTGATTATGGTTAGTCAGATTTGTGGATGTGGTTTAGGACACAGTATTGACTTACTGTGAGTTTTAAAAATGAACAAAGCTTTAACTCTATGGACAGTTACTTTAGGCCCCACCGGGGCTGGAGCAGACTGAGCTTGAATCAGATTCCTCCATGTTTACGATAGTTTTTAGCATGAAAATCAATTCTAGATGGCGCTCTTCTCTTTGATATGTTTTAACTCTGTGTAACTTAAAGTACTGGATGCAGTTTGAGTAGATCAAAAGAAGTTTTGGGAATATTTACATAAAAGATTAGGATGACTATTGACTTCTTGTCACGTCCGTGCTGCTTCCACCACAGCCTCAAAGGGAACCCTCACCTGAATATTGAGGAGTCCGCGTCATGCCCCCCTGTCTCTACTTGCGGGTTTGTTTATGTTTGGCATGGCGTCAGGGCAACGCACCTGCAGCGTGTGAGGACTTCAGCCCACAGCTGATTGCCGTTGCCATGGCGCCTGCTGAGTGTCACCTGTGAGTCATCTGTCTTTGTGTTAAGAGTCAAGTGTCTCTGTCTTGTGATTGGCGTTTGTGTCTTCCCTCCTCATGTCTTCCCAGTTTAAAAGCCAGCCAAGCCAGCCAAGCCCAGGGTGAGGTCACCGTGATCATTCCATATCTGGTCAGCTTGTCCTCCGGCTCACCCAAAGGAGGAGACATCATCTACCCTTCATATCAAGTTAGTAAGCTCTGAACTTGCTCACTCTCTCTCCCCGCCTCACAGAAGTAACCAGCTCGGCTGTCCCATCAGCTGGCTGGGGAACCCATGGGCAGTAGAGCTTTGGTTCCAGAGTTGTCTCAGGACCCCTGGACTGGGGTCTAGAAGTATCGGGTCCTGCCCTGCCAAAGGTGGAGATACCGCTTGGCTGACTGACTATATTAAGGATAAGAGGGAACCTGTGTAAATCCAAAAATAATGTTTTAAAACCTCAGTTTTAGACCATTTGTTGAAATCAGATTTTACTAATACACTAGGGTTAAGACATAGAACAATTCGGTTGGTCCTCAGTTGCAAATGGTGTAAAAAATGTGACACCTCAAGAATGGAGAGACAAGGCTTTGTTCCAACAGTAACCTGTAAGGTCATCCATTTGTCGGCGAACCTTTTGTTGCATGCTCACAAAATCTGTGAACAAAATTCACTGACACTCCCAGGTCTTTGGGCTGTTGTTACAAATCCACTCTGTCTGTCTGGCAGTCAGCGCAAATCACTGTGATTACGGGACCTCGTGCACGTAAATGAAAATCAAAGAAAAATGAGGCCGTTTTCAAACCTTCCCACTCAAAATCAGAGCAGTCTTCACTCGCACTCTGCTTACCTGTTTGATGCATCAAAACATTTAAAGAGCACGTCTCAGCTCTTACGAAAAGCTGCCATGTTAAATTCCAGGTAAAAGTAAATCAACCGTGGCTGCTTCTCAATATAATTTGAGCTGTCTTCATAGGCACTGTATTAAGTCGTCACATACTAATCACTGACATGAAGGTCTTCTCAATTTTCAGACACATTTCAAAAGGCTCTTTTTAATGATCTACTTTAGACCAAATTTATCCTTTTGTGATGTCAAAATGCAACACAACAGCGCAGTTTACTTGGAAAATGCCTTCCAAGGTGGGCTAGGTGGTGCAAAGCTGTTTTTTCTTCAACAGTAGAATAGAATTATCTGTTTATTTACTGTTTTCGTTCTGTTGTTCAGTTTGCAATCTTCACTACATCAGAGGTATTTGCAGTTTCACATAACTATTCCTGCTAACTCAGAATGACCATTATTTGTTAGCCAGCTAATAAATGTTGTTATGCTCAATTTTCTCAAATGTTAATAAGGCTTCCATGCAGTGCCACACATTAAATTCAGCAAATACAAAGTAATTGTGTGTTAGAATGGGTCCTGTCCAAAGAATGTCTCCTTATTTAAATTCATGTGACAAGGAGTGCCTAAACTTTTGCACATGGCTGCGTACTGAAATACATTTCAGATCTCTACAGAGCTTCAGATCTCTACAGGACCCTCGAAACCAGATTCATTGTGGCGGTGCTGGACATGGGCGATTCAGGCACACATTAAGTACCAGTAATTATATCATCATTCCCAAATGTTCTTCGAAAGTAGGCAGGCAAAGGCATGCATCTCTTGGTGGAAGGAGAAGATGAGGTTCTACAGGTTGAAGTCGGTGGTGTAGGAGCAGGTACAGCTGTCTCTGTGTGCAGGGATCAGGGATGATTGCTGATGTAATTACTATCTAGAATGTCCAGCTGCAAAGGATTTATGTTACGAAGTAAGTGTCACATCCGGTCTGTGCCCGTTCAGGAAGGATACGCAGACGCAGACTTCTATCTTTCTTTTCTCTTGATTAATTATTACAAAACAAAGAGGCATTAACTGAAAACAAGGAGAATCCTAAATGGAATACAACTGAGGGTAAAGTGAAGGTGAACAGACAACTGGAGCTTAACACACTAAGTGCTAAACCTCAAATATCTAAACATAATTATTGCTTGATCCCTGACTGACTGAGAACCCTTATTCTTAATGCCAACCAGGGACGAGACCAAACCTAGTCATAATAAAAGTCCCCCTAGAATCAGTCCAATGAAGGCCTCTAGCAGCTGCCGAATGGGGACGTTACAGTATCAACCCCCAAAGGGGTGGAGGCAGGAACACAAAACTACCCTCTGATACCTCCAGGGCCGAGCTCCCCTCGGAGAGCCCCTCTGATACCTCTGGGGCAAGCCCCACCTTGGGGCGGAGCTCCTTGGCACCCCGCAAAAAAATAACTTCCCAGGACACTGACAGGGCCCCGCCGGCACCCCCCAATGACTCGCCTCCGGAGCCTCAGAGGCTCAGGCCCCCACCAAGGTGGTGGTGGGAGAGGCGGCAGAAAAGGCAACGCCCATGCAGGAACAGGGGCTGGGACGGAAGTCACAGCTTTAGGAGCTGGGACCGAGGTAGGAGCCACAGCTTCAGGAGCAAGGACCATGGCAGGGGCCATGGCTTCAGGTGCAGGGCCTGGGGCTAAAGCCACAGCCTCGGGCACTGGTACGGGAACCTGTGCAGGGACCACAGATTTGGGGACCGTTACGAGAACCGGTGCAGGAGCCACGGTTTCAGAGACTGGTACCAGAACCGGTGCAGGGGCCTCTGTGGAGCTGCGGGATGGAGCCTCTGTGGAGCTGCAGCTGGAGCCCCTGGAAAGCTGTGGGCTGGAGCCACTGGTGAGCTGTGGGCTGGAGCCACTGGTGAGCTGCGGGCTGAAGCCTGTAGCCATCTTGGAGCCTGTACAGGCAGCTGAAGCTGTTGCAGTGCCAGCGTGGGAGGCCGTAGTCGTCTTAGAGCAGGTACAGGCGGTTGACTAGGCCAGTTAGCCTTCTGAATCAGCTGGCTGTGCTGTGTAGCCTCGTGTAGCCTCTGGCTGGGCTGCAGATCCTTGTGTAGCCTCTGGTAGCCTCTGGTTGGGCTGTGTAGCCTTGTGGAGGTGCTGGTTAGGCCGCTTAGCCTCTTGGTGCAGCTGGCTAGGCTGCTTAGCCTTGTGTAGCAGCTGGCTGGGCTTCGTAGCTTTGTGTAACAGCTAGCTAGGCTGCTTAGCCTCATGGTGCAGCTGGCTAGGTTACGTAGCCTTGTATAACAGCTGGCTTCTCGTCCTCAGAACTGCATCCACCCAGCAACTAGGTGATGGAAAACCTACTCGTTCCCGTTGGTCCATCTCATGGCTGGGTCCAGCTCACCCCACTCAGGGAGCACATTCGTCACAGTAAGTTGTATCAAAAACACAAGTTTTGGCAGAAACACAGCCTACCAAATGTTGACCCAGGAGATTCCAAGCCTTCCCTCTCCCCATATCACTCACAGCAATGCTAGCCAGCGAAACTGCAATTTAGGGAATTTTGATTAGGGTTCTCCTCAAAGCATGTTGAGTTGTTTAACCCATAGAACAGATCTGTGCAAGAGTGTCATAGGTCTGTGCCACTTGTGTTCTAAGAATCACAGTCAGATTTAGTGCCAGAAAACCTCACTGATCCTGGAGGAAATTGCATATATTGTGACTACAAACACACAGAGACATAATATAAAATATAAAGTCTTAAAAATTTTTTTTAAATGCTTAGTATGAAAAATACACTACACTACACACAACTGCTAGGTATAATACTATAGATAAATAACTTACAGTTAAGTAAATTACTAGTAACTTAAATGGTGGTTAGGAGTATATTATGACATGTAAGGGTTACTTAGGGCTAATGAACTTAACTAGGATTAAATAACTTAACCTGCAGGATTGTCCAAGAGTGCCCTGACTATGGAGGGTGTAGCGAGTGAGGTGGCTCACTGCATAAGAGCCAGTGTTTGCAGAGAGGTTGTAGAGATCTTTCTGTGCATTAATTATGGATTGAGGAATGTGAGACTGAAGCCCACGTGTGACACAAATAGACGGTTCATGACAGCCAGGTGAAAGTGCCAGAGTATGAAGAGGAAAGCTGCAACTTCATCTTTGCCTGCTTCATTTATTTTTCATCGCAGGAAGACACCAAAAACACAAGCTGTCAGGGGTTTTCCGCTGTCCATGGTGCTTAACCTTGACAATGACAGTGAAACAGTCAATTTGGCTACAACACAGCAATACTTTTATTCACAAGACAATACACAGTCACCCAATATCCAGACAAGATAAGAAAGGCCTAGTTTCACATTGCTCTTGCTCTTCTGTGTTTCATTCACCGCAGTAAACTGTCAAAGTGCTGGTGATCAATGTGGAGCTGCCCACACGGCGCTAAAGCCAACACAGTGAATCACATCTACTCACAGCAGAAATCTGACGCCTAATTGAGACATTGTTTCTGCTCTTTGCCACTATTTCCGTCATAATGTGCTGTTCCATGTTCTGAAGCCCTGATGACTGTGTGGGAGCTGTCTGTGGTGCTGAAGCATTTCCACTATGAATCAGATGAAGTACACAGTCGCCCAGTTTTCAGAAAACAAATCAATATGTGTTAAATGTGCTATAACCACTGATTATTGATTCATTAGGGGGTTATGACCTAATTAATAACATTAATAAACTAATTTTAGGGTAGCCTTACTTTAAAGTGGTAGCAAAAAAACAACCATCAAGCTATTTTTAAAGGTTCCTCCCACCTTCAAGAGACAATATGCATATGGGGTATTTTTCTAGCCTTTAGAACAGAAAAATTCTCATTCTTGGGATGATGTGGCACCACTGTAGGATGCCAGTAGGCATGTTTACAGATGTAGTGATAGTTTCCATTTTGAATTTGTGTCCCTTTAATACCTCGTTTGTTTGTAGAGAGAAAATCTATCTCACATCAGTCCAGTGCTTTTCATTGTTTTTATATCATACTGTGTTGTACAGGGTGCTGAAAAACAAATGGCCTTTGAGGAGCTATTTATATTTGATATTCTTCTTGTCTCTGTGTCTTGGTGCATCTGTGCAGTAACATCAGCTATTTCCTCTGGGATAAATAAAGGTTTCTAATTCTGATTCTGTTTCTATTCTTCTGGCTTCACACTACATGATGGGACATTGCTGTGAAAATTTGTTTTATGGCTGATCCATTCTGGATCACAAACACCACAAATCAATCCAAAGATGGTGCTTCATCACTCCAGAGAAGACAGCTCCACTGCTCTACAACTCATTGCTGAAGAGCTTTATACATCTCTAGATGACCATTAGGTGACTGAGTGTGGAGACCATAGGTTAATGTGTATCATCTCCAAAGCATCCTATTCTATTGATGGTGCTTTTCTATGGACATTTAGGTGCAATTTACTGCCTGGTTGCACATTAAATTAGATGATTTCTCTAATTACAAGGTGTTGTCTGGACATATTTGGACACATAGGGCTGATGTCTTGGACTAAAAACTAATGTTCAGTAGTTATCCACCCTTGAAAAGACATTTAGGTTTAAGCTTGATCTGGATCTGGGAAACTGGGCCAGAGTGCATCAATCATGGGCGCCGTCCAGGTGCTGGCAACAAATGATGAGCTGTCCGTGGTACTGAAACACCACCGTGATTTGAGCCACACGGTACTTGAAGTTCAAAGCAGAAAACAAAGGGCACGTTGCCACATTGATCCTTTGCAATTGTTTCTATCACAGCTTGCTGTCCAAGGTACTGAAGGCACTGAGAATCTGTCCACAGTGATAAGACCTCTACAACTCTGAAAGACACTGTGAAGTTCAAATCAGAAAAACGGCTTAGCCGCCTGTATTTGGCCTTTACTTCCACTGTGGTGTGCCATCCATCATGCTGATGCTTTGGTAATCAATGAGTATCTGTCCGTGGTGCTAATGCATCACTACACTATGAAGTTCAAAGTATAATGCAAAGGCCTGGTTGCCACATTTTTTCCTGTAATATCCTATCCTGATGGCCGTTTCTCTTCTCAGAACTGAAAGAGAGAGGGATGATTGTTTTCAATGATTTTGGTCCAGCTCCTGCTGCCAAATCATGTACGTAATCAGCGTCTAAACCTATATGAACGTCCACGTTTGTTAAATTGGCCTGAGTGATGCACGCACTGCTTTCACTCACCCTGCTTAGTGTGAGCTGCTCTGATTACCACGCTGCACCGTTCGTGCTGAAGACTAAATTAAGTCTGAGTATCACAGCGATGCTCAAACAGAAGGCAGGAGGCTCATCCTGGGCCCAGAGAAAATAATGTGACACTCACTGCCAGCACTGGCACTGTCCACAACAGTGTTTTCTCTTTCTATTCTTTTTCATCCAGCACCTCTTCTCTTCCACAGTTAAGCCAATGTTTGCTTTATTGATAATGACTTTAGACAGGGGCGAGAAGAAAGAAGTAATCCTGTTTCTCTCTCTTCCTCTCTCCACGAGGGTGCAGGGTAGGTCTGCACACTTCTGTGCTTATGAACTCTCTGTGTTCTGTGATACATCTTTAGAAACCAGTCTATGTTAATGGACATGAATGGTTTAATTACCTACCAATCAAATCCCTAATGATTAGCTTGTTTACAAACAGTTACAATCAGTCACAGTTATTACTGGCGATAAGAGAAGTCCCATTGTAGAGACATGCATGTGATATTTCTTATCACATGCATGACACAAGCAGAACAATTCTTTCATTTTTGTGTTTGTAAGTAGGAGATATTTTGTTACAATTTGAATTTAATGGAATTTGACTGAATTTAATGAAACTGTGATGTGTTTGAAGAGACATTCTGGACAAATGTTAATTTCTCTTATGTAATATTCTACAGTGCAGCATTGCTTCTCTCAGCCTCATCAGTTTGACAGAATTCATAATTTGACATAATTTTCATGTTCTTTTTTATCTCACAACATTCAACAAAGCCCAGCATGCATTTTGCACAATTCTACATAAAACCATAGGGAATGTGCTGACATAGAGGCTAGTAAATGTTAACAATCTCGCTTCATAGGCAGCTGGCGGAAGGAAAAATGGCATTACATTGTGATTATATGCACCTTATAAATTATATTATACTCTTAGAAAGCAGTAATATAAAAATATACCAATAAAAGGGTCTTGCCAAATAGCAAGCCAACATGCATCTATACTGCTGAAGCTCAGATCTTCCTGTCCATCAGTCCACATTACAGCTGTGAGCTTCATTAACTATTCACATTTATTAAAAAGAGCTCAGCATCTTGCTTTCTGTTTATGTTTGTTAATGATTTATAAGGCATTTAGGACCAAATTAATAACATTAATACACTACTTTTAAAAAGTTTGTACACACTTTATGAGGGTACCTTTACCGTAAAGTGAAAAACAAAGTGTTTTCAAGTTATTTTTAAAGGTTCCTCGCACCTTCAGGATGCAAAGGGATATTTTTTATACTTTCAACCAAAACAAATCTCTTTCTTGGGATGATGTGGCATTATTGCAGGAGGCTAGTAAGCTTGTTTACAGTGGATGTGGTTTCAGTCTATTCAGTCAATATGTCTATTTTTGACACTGAAACAAACAGAAAGAAGATCCAAAGCCGGCAGTACAGGCTGTGACTGGCAATTAAATGAAGTTCCTTCTGTGATTCGGTATGTGTTTATTTATGTAATTCCATAAACAGATCAAAACAACAACAGTAATATTAATAATAAAATGATAGAAAATGACAATCAAAACAAACAGGAAAAAGATTCAAATCTGTTGATACAGGCTGTGAATGAGGAGTAAATGAAGTTCTTGGTGTGATGCAGTATATGTTTAATTATGTCACTCTGTAATTACATCAGAACAACAACAACATTATGAATAATAAAATGATAGCAAATGGCATTCAAAACAAAGGATGCGGCAAGTAAATGATATTCTCAGTGTCATTTGGTATTAATTTAACCCTGTATAAAAACACCAAAATAACAGGAAAAGATTCAAATACGGTGACAGAGGCTGTGAATGGCAAGTAAATGAAGTTCTTGGTTATGATTTGGTATGTATTTACTTATTTTTCCTGCATAAATACACCAAAACAACAACAACCACAGTATTAATAATAAAATGATAGAAAATGACAGTAATAGCTCTTCACTTGTAAGGCTTTATGTGCCCCTCAGCTCCTTTTGGTAGAAAAACAGTCAGTAATGCATGCTGCTGCCCTGCACAGTGGACTACATAAAGCTTCAGCTGCACTGTTTGAAGCAAAAATGAAACTTGCTGTATTATTGATATTGTCAGAGCAGCAAAGAGCTGAAAAGAGCTGTTCTTCTAGAAGAGGGTCTTAGGGTTTCTTCTGATCAACTATAAATGCACTGTAGACACTCTCTCTCTCTTTCTCTCTCTCACTCTATCTCTCTCCCTCTCTCTCTCTCTCTCACTTTCTTTTAACGAGTATGTCTGTTTACTTTGTCTGTTCTTCATTTCACTACGTGACGTGTTCAGCCTGGTTAGTATCACTGTCACACTCTAAAGGAGAAGCCGAGGTCAGTGGAGGAGAGAAGCGTGAGGGAGAGATGGAGCGTGGAGAGGTAGATGGACAGAAACAATAGGACTGAGCTTGTTCCACAAGAGCAACGAACACTTGAGTGCATTAGCTCTTTTCCTCCAGCAACAGAAAGATAGCGGATCAGAGACACCTACACTTTATAGGTTTGCCATCAAAAGCTGTAGCCCAGATGTGTTCTAGACTGGTGCCTGTACTGGTGGGGCACGGTAAATTAATGTGGGGTCGGGGGGGAACAGCCCAAAGTCATTTACTGGTTAGTTTTAGTGGCAGGACAGTCTGGATTATGAATGGAAAGCTGTATTTCTTTCACTGAATGTTAGTCAACCAGCTCTTTTTTGTGCTGGTGTTGGTACTGAGACAGTCTTACTGGCTTTGGACAAATATATTTTGCTGCTTTTCCACTGGCACAGTGGAAACCGCACCATACCAAGAACAAATATTTTTCCATTACAAATAGATAGACCCGTACCCGAGCCGTACCCGTGCTGCTCCATGTGAGGCTGAAAGCCGGCCACAGCCGAGCTGACTATGTAACGGTTTTCTGATTGGTAAAAATGTTGTCATCACAACACAAAGAGGCCATTGTTGTTGTTTTTTTATTGTCGACAGAAAACATCGACAGAAATACAAACTAACAACTGGGAAGATGACGAAGAACAAGCATGACTGTCTGTTTGGGCTGAAGATAAATTTCAGTGTGAGCTTTCTATCACACAAATAAATTTATCTTTAACTCTGACACAAATAAATTTATCTTTAACAAGTTAGCTGGGTTCGGTTTTCATCACATGGCTAAAGAATGAAAAGAAAAAAAATGTGAAAACTCAAACAAGACTCTAAATAATAAAAGACCAAAATAACAAAAGCAACTCTGACAGATAAAACTTTCCGCTGGTTCGACTCTATGGATGACGACAGGCCATAAACTGTGGGGAGAGAACCGTGCTGCTGATGGGGCAGAAACTGTTACCAGACTGAGATACACTGGAAAATCAAATCTGCCATCACAGACAGCACGGTTCCTGAAGACCTATGGAAAAGGGAATTTTATCCTATTGTGGTTTGCCCCAATATAAGCCTTAGCATTACTCTGGCTCCTCCTTGGCTGGCTAGTTGTTAAAACATGGATAGACAGATGTTCAGACCTGCAGGAACGTTTAAGGAAACGGCCTTAATTTCTTTTACCTTTCTAA
The DNA here is from genome assembly GCA_037577275.1 of Bryconaethiops microstoma. NCBI lineage: Eukaryota > Metazoa > Chordata > Actinopteri > Characiformes > Alestidae > Bryconaethiops > Bryconaethiops microstoma. Next base: position 3,320,419 of record JBBJLS010000140.1, on the reverse strand, counting down.
GATTGTGTTTTTATGGAATGTGGGCACTTAGTTAAATAGATACACCTACTCTGTATGTGTATAGTTACAATTACTCATCTTTCCATGCACAGCTTGTGTCGGTCATCCTCTAGTGCTGCATCATTGATCACCAGTCACCTAATGGTGACCTCTTTCTTCTGACTTGCAGGTTGAGGGAGGTTTTTGGCCCCAAAAAGTACGAAAGCCTTTATGAGCAGAATTGAGTGTGTAATAGAATATAATAGAAGTCAGAAAAACAGTGGATTAAATGGCCTGGGCTGTAAATTCACTACATGTCTCAGCCTGGATTCACCGCCACAGACCAGAGTAAATACTGCACAGGTGAGCAATGAGCCCGAGGATCTGATTGCTCCAGCTTGGTTGGCCTTGCTGACCTCGAATCGGCTCCCATAGCAGTGACAAGCACCCAACTCTGCACCACCACCAAGGCTCAGAAGGTGCACCTGAATAAACTGGTTGTAAAAATAATTCAAGCTTCATCTCTGTCCACTCGGAATGACCTTTCCAAGACAGGAGCTTAAAATGGAGTTCAAATTTGATTGAGCTAAAGAAAGCCAAAAGAGTCCGAAAATAACGTCTCTTCTCAGTTCCAAAAGGGACGAGCGAGCGAGCTCTTCTCTGGGAGAGAGAGTGTGTGTGTAGGTGTGTTGAGGGACGGGGGTGGGGCGGGGGGTTCCTGGCTCAAGGAGTCATCATGTAAACTTTTAAATGTCTTTGTGGCCCATTTTAAAAGCTCCAGCCACACTTTACATGGCATGAGCCTTTCATGATGAACAGATTAAAAGAAACGGTCCATAGTTTCCTACGACAGTGAAGACACAACATGATATTTCAGTCAAGACCAGCTTTCTTTACTAAACAATATTGGAGGTCTTTTTTATAGTTGCTTGAGTTATAATAGGCATAATTTAAAGCACTAATGGCCTCAATCTCATAACTGTATACTTTACATATAGGACTCAGACATAGTAATAACTGAATAAGTTCTAAGATTAATAACTAAAGTAGAAAACAGTTTCTTAATCATTTTGTGTTTGTAAAGAAAAGAAAAACATTCTTGTCCCATACATTTTAAAAACCCTGAAAATGTAATTATTAATGTAATGAACCATGTAATTAATCATGCAAATATACAATTACTTCTGAATAGCACAGCACAATGATAACTCTGGACATTTTATACTGTAATACAGTGTTATTTTAACTTTAAAAGCTGCCTAAAAACTTGGTAAGTAAACAGAACAAAAAATCAGCTTTCTTTTGATTTTGAACTTTCTTTTACTTTCATCGCAGCCCAGAAAGTGATTTTTTAAGTTCCAATGCCATTTTTTCACAGTGTCAAGTTATAGAGTTCAGAATTGTGTTCTTTTGTTCCTCCAGACTAATGCTGTCTTGCAGAAATGTTTGATCCTGGCAAGTGAGAGAGAGAGAGAGAGAGAGAGAGAGAGAGAGAGAGAGAGAGAGAGAGAGATAAAGAGAGAGAAAGACAGAAAGAGAGAGAGAAAGACATATAAACATAGCTGCAAGCAACTCAATGCAAGTTTTGGTGTTTCTATGATGGTATTTACATTATGCTGTTTGTGATATGCAGCTAAAGGTTTCAAAACGCTATATAGTATATGAAAAGTGGGCATGTTTTACCATAGCACCTTAAGGGTTGGGGGTTGAATCCATGTTCTGGTCTTGTGTGTGTGTAGTTTGCATGTTCCCCTCGTGGTGGCGTGGGTTTCTCTCTAGGGTCTCCAGTTTCTCTCACAGTCCAAAGACATGCGCATCAGGCGATTTGGGGATTCCAAACTGACCGTAGGCATGAGTGTGTGAGTTCAAATTTCAAATTTACCAGACGCTTTTATTCAAAGCGACTTCCATTCCCTAACTACAGTCTCCCTGGAGAAAGTCTCCCTGGAGCAACTGGGGGTTAAGGGTCTTGCTCAGGAACCCAGTGGTGATGCTGTAGGTAGGATTCGAGCCCATGACCTCTTGATCCAGAGGCAAGTATCCTACCCACTAGGCCACCACCACCATGGTGTGTGTGTTTTTGTGTGTGTGTGTATGTCTGTGTGCCCTGCGGTGTGCTGGTGCCAGGATATGAATGAATGCTAATCCAAGCACAGTTCATTGATGTAAAGCACCATGTGACACTTTGGCATTACACAAAATATCAGTGTTTTAGGCCACTACTACCAAAAAATTCAACATTCTTCTGCTATATTCTAAAACAAAATACTTGTCACTGATGTCCAGAGCAGTTTTGTCACTTTAGCATTAAACAGGATAAATACTGACTAGTCGACATTTTTGAATAACTAGTCAACTCCAAAAAATGTATGTAATGTACTTACAGAGTGTAAGAACATGGTGCACAGTGTATAGTGTAAGAATAAAGTGTATAATGTATATAGTGTATATTGTAAGTATATAGTAAATAGCTAAGAATAAAGTGTGTGATGTAAGAATACAGTGCATAGTGTATAATGTAAGATGATATAAAATATAGCATATAAGAATATAGTATATTGTGTAAGATTATAGTGTATAATTCAGTGCATACTGTGCAGTTAAGAATAAAGTGTATAGTATAAGAATATAGTGTATAGTGTATGGTGTAAGATTATAGTGTATAATTTACGAATATAGTGTATAGTATAAGAATATAGATTATGGTGTAAAAATATAGTGTATAGTGTAAGAATACAGTGTATTGTGTAGTTAAAAATAAAGTGTACAGAGTATGAATATAGTTTATAGTGTATGGTGTAAGATTATAGTGTATAAGAATATAGTGTATAGAGTATAGTGTAAGATTATAGTGTATAATTTAAGAATATAGTGTATAGTATAAGAATATAGTTTATGGTGTAAGAATATAGTGTATAGGGTATAGTGTAAGAATACAGTGTATAGTGTAGTTAAGAATAAAGTGTTTGGAGTAAGAATATAGTGTATAGTGTATTCTGTAAGATTATAGTGTATAATTTAAGAATATAGTGTATAGTGTAAGAATATAGTGTATAGTGTAGTTAAGAATAAAGTGTATATTATAAGAATATAGTTTATGGTGTAAGAATATAATGTATAGTGCGTAGTGAAGAATATAGTGTATAGTGTAAGAATACAGTGTATAGTGTAGTTAAGAATAAATTGTATAGAGTAAGAATATAGTGTATAGTGTATGGTGTAAGATTATAGTGTATAAGAATATAGTGTATAGTGTAAGAATATAGTGTATAGTGTATGGTGTAAGATTATAGTGCATAAGAATATAGTGTATAGTGTAAGAATACAGTGTATAGTGTAGTTAAGAATAAAGTGTATAGAGTAAGAATATAGTGTATAGTGTATGGTGTAAGATTATAGTGTATAATTTAAGAATATAGTGTATAGTGCACAGTTTATAGTGTATAATGTAAGAATATAGTGTATAGTGCGTAGTGAAGAATATTGTGTATAGTGTAAGAATATAGTGTATAGTGTAGTTAAGAATAAAGTGTATAGTATAAGAATATAGTTTATGGTGTAAGAATATAGTGTAAAGTGAATAGCGTATAGTGTAAGAATCCAGTGTATAGTGTAAAGTATGGAGTAAGAATATGGTGTATAGTGTATGGTGTAAGATTATAGTGTATAATTTAAGAATATAGTGTATAGTGCTTAGTTAAGAATACAGTGTATGGTGTGTAGTTAAGAACATAGTGTCTAGTGTAAGAATATAGTGTATAGTGTAAGAGCATAGTTTATAGTGTGTAGTTAAGAATATAGAGTCTGGTGTAAGAATATAGTGTATAGTGTAAGAATATAGTGTATCGTGTGTAGATAAGAACATAGTGTATAGTGTAAAAATATAGTGTAGAGTGTATTAAGAGGTTATTAGACTATAAGAAGAGGTTATGAGAATATAAGACATTGGGCTCAGATTAAGACACAGGGAGGGAGGAGTTTACATAAGAAAAAAGTCAGTGACAGCGAGACAGAGGAGGGGCAGGCTGGTGGGGGAGAGGGAGATACCCAATTCCCTTCCCTATTTCATCATGTTGTTCCACAGATATGGCTAATTCTCCTTGGCTCACTTTCTAATACAACGCTATTTCATTATTCACACACACACACACACACACCCACACACACACACACACACACACACACACCCTCACCCCCACACACACACACACCAGGCTGTAATGTCTGACTCCCTCTCCTTGGTTGCTCTCCTGGGGACGGAAACAAAAGTTAATTGAAATAAATGAACTGGGGAGTGAATCAGAGTTGATTACATCTGCGAGGTGGGAAGTGATGTTGATTACAAGCGTAGAGAGAGAAAGAGAGAGAGAGTGAGAGAGAGAGAGAGAGAGAGAAAGAGAGAGAGAATGGGAGAGAGAGGGAGACAAGTAGAGAGCGAGAGACTTAAGGAGAGAGAGTCAAAATGGCAGTTAATGAAGAGACACGCTTGTGTGTCGCCTTTAGAGGAGACATCACAGCCTCTGTTATCCTTTCCGAGGTCCCCCCATCCTCAGAATGACCACGATGTGTGCAGTTCTGCTCTTTTAAAGGTTTTTTTTTAAGATCTTTTTTTAATTCGCTCATCAGGTTTTTTACAAATACAATTTTGGTTTCCATTCAGGATGCAGATTATGAATTCTCATACTTTGGAATAACTGTACAGTATATAAAAACAGTACCACAGACACTATACACAACAGAGGGCAGGACAGGCAGGAGGAGAGGGGGCGGAGCAAATGAACGTTACCTCTGAGTGGTTCTTGAAGAGCATCATGGCTAAGTGCTCCCATTTGCACTGTGACTGCACTGAATGGCTATTAAATAAAACACTACTAGTATAACTGATAAATGAATATTAGTGTATAAGTGGCACCAGAGGCGTCTATGCCTTGTAAAAGATAACTGCACTGTCCATGTTGAGCACCATCAAGCTCCTCCCCTTCCTCTAGCCCCCATCTTTACCTCTCAATACACAAGAAGATTCAAAAATAACATACAAATACAAAAAAAAGACATTTTCTGTAGCACCACAGCAGTAACAATCTCACACACAGGACTAAAACAGACACAGAATGAATGCATTCAACCATCAACATAAGCACTGAGGTTCAGGACCAAGGCTTAAAGCATTAAAGCTAATTTATGAGATTTGTAAAAGGAACATTGCTTTGTTCTCATCAATGTAAAGCACTTGTGAGTTTGTATGAGTACGTATGTCCTCAAAGACAAATGTGTCTCAAATATAGAAATCACCCAGTTAAAGTACCAACCCTGAATGCACTCTCGGGCTCAACAAGAGCTACAGCTGCACAGGATATTGTCTGTTAATCGTAATTGCGATATTAGCCCGTAATTAATCAGGGCGGCGTTTCCTGAAGGCATCCTGGCACACAGATGATTCTGTAACGGGCGAGCGAGCATCACACCAAACACTCTCTCTAGCAGTTAAGATGTTCACTAGTATTGTTAAGGGAAATTGGGCCCAGAATTGTTTTTACTTTATGCCCTAAGCATCCTGACCAATCACAGTCTAGATGAGTGTTTTGAATAAGAGCAAGGTGATAATATTTCTCGATCTACATTTTTTGCATCATTGAAAAGTTCTAATTTTATGCTCATTAATGGTTTTTGTGATGAATGGTTTAACAGAAGTGGTTCAAAATGACTTACAAAACATCCTATTATATTAACATGCACTGAAGGTGAAGGATATTTTTTCTGTCCACTGAAAAGTCACTAGAATGGAGAGACAATGTTATGGTCCCACAGGAACGGGTGCAGATATGAAACATATTGCCAATATGTAGCTACGCAATGGTGATACTAATAACTTTACTGTGCAGCCCTAACTACAACCCACTCACCCCAGCATGAGTCAGTCTAGTGTGTAAAAGGAAACCATGGGGATAAAGGATGAACGAAAGGGGCGACCACGTGACCCAGTCTGTTCAGATCATCCAAACGGCCTAAGTGAGGAGGCCACTAGGCATATTAATGAGCCGCCATTCTCCGTTTCGGTCGTGCTTCGTCCTGCGCACAAACCTGTCCTGCCTGGTGAGAGGCACAGGTGGTGTCTGACATCACTTATTTACGAGGACATGCTGATTAAAGATGAGCAACACCGCGAGGGTGACGAGTGACAGGAAACATCTAAGAGGACAATTAACCAGATCCGGGCAGTATTTCCTTGTCAAAAGTGTTTTGAGGTATAACTCTGCTTCTGTTGCCGCTGCAGTCGAGGTGAGGGACATAAACAACCACAGGTATATTTAAATATTTACTCTAATGCTGATGCTGATCCCTCAAGTGACAAATTAATTTAAAATCACATTAATAGCACACACACACAAAAAAAAAAACATAACAAACAAGCGCTCCATGCCACAGACAATAAAGTCCGCCACCGCACCACGGGCTAAGTGGTGTCTGTACCATGGATGACAGGCAGGCCCCAAATGGAACACGAAGCGTTCGCCTTTCAATGTCAGCTTCAAGTGGAGACGGCCTATTAATTTTAGACAGTCACGCCACATAATTCATACCGTAGGTGAGCAGAGGAGGAAAAAAAATCAAATTAAGTCTACATGGATGACTTCCCTTTGATAAATGTGCTTGGTTCCCCAGGAGGGCTTCCTGGACAGGTTTCGTCACCACTGAACGTGGCATCGTGCTCCGTAGAATCGTGCCAGAGTCACTTAATCATCGCCTGTGGTCAAGGCGAGGTCTCGACTCTTTAAGCGGCTCGTCCCTCGGCGGAACAGAGTTAGCCGTTGAAACAGACGGGTCCAATGTGGAACCCAAACTTCTGGTTGGTGCCCCCAAAGTCTGATGCTGAGACATCTATGACAGGGAGCAGCTCTGATCTCGGCGAGTTGATCTCCAGCACTGTCCTGTCCTGGCCTTTACGGGTCTGTGAAAGTAAACACATTTCCATCGCTTCATTATTCTGATATTTTTCCCCCAATCCTGAGAGTCATTAAATATTATATCTGCCAGACTGAGCTCAGATTGTATCTTCATAGTTAATAATCGGTGCATTAAAGTTAATAAATTCAGTCCAGTTAAGGGAAAATGTGACAGACTTGATTACTCCAAAGGATCCACCATGTTTTTAAATGACCATTTCCTGCTTTTCCATCTATTTGTCTA
>JBBJLS010000140.1:3289601-3313152 GCA_037577275.1 Bryconaethiops microstoma | reverse complement strand
AAGCTGAAACGAGAGGCATAGTTAGTCACCAAGGTGCTTCTTGAAGAGGTGGGTCTTCAGATGACGCTTGAAGACAGCTAGGGACTCCTCAGAACTGATCAGAAGAGGGAGTTTGTTCCACCACTGGGGGGGGGCAAGACTGAAAAGAGTCTTGACGCAGGTCTTTCTCTTTTGAGCAACGGAGGTTCAAGACGAGCCATGCTTGAAGCCCTGAGAGGACTAGAAGTGACACGCTGTTTGATCAATGCTAATATGTATGGGGGTGCAAGTGTTAAGGACTTAAACTTAATGCGAACAGCCACTGGAACCCAGTAAAGATTCCTTAGTAAAGTGTGTGGTGTGTGGTGTGTGTGTGAACTTTGGAAGATTGAAGACTAACCTCACAACTGCATTCCGAATCAGCTGAAGTGGTTTTGTCACCTTCAGTGGAAGCTTGAGGTGGTGAGCCGCCATCAAAGAGTCCACCAGACAGTCTGAGATGCGGGTTGAGACCTGGTTGTCACTGGAAGGGAAAGAGAGAATAAGTTGCGTGTCATCAGCATAAAAGTGGTAGGAAAAACTTTGTGAGGCTATTACATCCCCAAGAGAACCAGTATATAGAGAAAAGAGAAGCGGTCCGAGGACCGAGCCCTGTGGAACACCAGTGGGTAATCTTCGTGGAGCAGACTGGAAGCCTTGCCATGCTACCTGGTACATCCAGTCATCAAGGTAGGAAGCAAACCATTGCCAGACTGTGCCCAAGATCCCAAGGTTGGAGAGATGGTGAGGAGGATCTGATGATTGACTGAGTCAAAGGCTGCAGAAAGATCAAGGAGGATCAGAGCAGAAGACAGGTTGACTGATCAAGCCACATGAAGTTATTCAGAGACGGCAAGTAGAGCAGTTTCAGTGGAGTGTGCCATCTTGAACCTGGACTGGTGAGGGTCCTGAAGCCTATTTTAAGAAAGACCACAGTGACCACTGCAGACTGCAGATGGAACATGACCGGTCATCACGAAGCCGTTGATTATGTAGGCGAGCCGTTGATTATGTAGATCTGATTATATCATCTGCGGTGTGGTCAATGGGAGAGGATCGAGCAGAGATGTAGTAGGTTTGCTGGATGTCAGGAGAAGAGACACTTCCTCAGGAGAGAGCGGTGAATAGCCATGAAACTGGGCAGCATGGCCTGGTCTCTAGCTGGCAGGCAGCATGACGGTTGAAGGAAAGGATCTTCTAATATCATTGACCTTCTCATCGAAGAACTTGGCAAAGTCTTCTGGTGAGAGAGCTGGAGATACAGGGAGAGAAGGAGATTTAAGAAGGGATGAAAAGGTGGCAAAGAGCTTGTGAGGGTTAGATGCAGATTCTTCAAATTTGGTTCTGAAGAAGGAAGACCTAGCAGAAGTTAAATCTTTGGCAAATTTAGATAAGAGAGCGCGATAACAGATGAGGTCACTGTCCTTAAGCGTTTTTCTTCATCTTCTTTCGGCTGCTTTCAGTTCCCTTCGGTTACTTTGCAAGACCTCAGACAGCCACGGAGCCGGGGGAGAGACAAGGGACAAAGTTGATTATATGAGCTGTGGAGAGATAAAAGAAGGTCATGGGTAGTAGATTTAACAGAAGATGGACTTGGATTAGTAGAGTTTGGGAGAGATAAGAAGGATAGAGCAGAGGAGGAGAGAGAGGACAGGGATAAAGATTTCTGCAGGTAGATGTAGGTGCTGCATGCAAGTGAAGAGATGAAGAGGTCTGAAGAGGAATTTGAAAGATAGAAGGTGTTTTTATACTTTTCCTCATTAAATAAGATGTGATTCAGGTGATCAGTAATCAGTCCCTCATAAAGCAGAATGAGGTGCTTGTGTAGGAATTTAACAGACACTGGTGTGGGATGGTTGTCAAACTCAGAGATGCAGATTTAAAAATAAATTGCCGTGGTCTCTTTTTTTTCCGGAGCCATATATTGTGTTTAGCACTTCTCGTGAAAAGACAAAAGCTGAAACACAGCAAATTTGTTGATGAAAGACTGTATTACACAATGCACATACTAAAATGTAAGCTGTTTTTAATACATATAAAAATGTGAATTTACTGATATCCAAATTTATCTGGATCATAAATCCATACATAATTATGATCAAAGTGGATCATAAGTCAATATTAAAGACACTATAAAATTTGAAAAATGAGGCCAAAAATGTATGCGCTCATCCTGAAATGAAGTGGTTTTATTGCAGCATTTTAAAGTACCTGGCACCATGAACTGATTAAGTGGTGTCACTAACTTTAATGTACACTATCCAGATACTGGACTGTAGCTTGCCAGGACCTTTGTCTGGAATCTCAAATGGGCAAATGTGTGTAGAGCTCACAGACTATCTCGATGTACTCCTATCATTAGCACGTCACAGTCTCTCACCTTCTCTCCCTTCTGGCCTGGATCTCCTTTCAGTCCCGGGAGTCCGGCAGGTCCCTACCAAACCAAAAAAAGGTCATAAAAGAGCTGCAGCTTCACAGTGACAATGAACTCTAATCAGGAGCTGCAGCCGATCAATAATAGCAAGGATGGAGGTCTTACCATTGGTCCAGGTGGTCCCGTCTGCCCAGGAGGTCCATTTAAACCTTGTTCTCCCTAGAGAGGGTGTAGGAGGGATTGTTTAACCGAAAACAGACTGATTAGTGGGACGGCCTAGCCACAATGTTTGTCTTCGTCTGCAACGTGTTCGATATCAAATGGAACTCCTGTGTTACTAGATGCTGTTTGTGCTGCAGTGTGTCTAAGGTGACTCACTCCAGGGCCTGGGATTCCACGGGGTCCCTCTGGACCAGGATTTCCAGGTTGTCCTTGTGGTCCCACAGGCCCCGTCTTGCCAGGCAGACCCTCAGCACCAGGAGCACCCTGTGAAAAAAAATTTTTGCATTTGTTACATAGGTGGATTAATTAAGTAGTCTCAAATGCTACAGAACTTACTCATACTGTGTAGCATCTATATAATTAGTCTGAAACCATAAAATTACAATATTAAATTTTGATATGATTTGATTGGTGAGATGATATGATTGGCACAGGCCATCTTTTAAAAAACCCACCTTTGATCCCTTCTTCCCCTGTTTCCCTTCCTTTCCTGGAGGACCCACATGACCCTTTTGGGATTAAAGCAAGACAGATATGGTGATCACAACAGGTATTTTTCACACATGCAGAACAGTAGATTAACAAGTAAAAACAAACAATAAATAAAAAAGCAAAAGTACCCTCCGTCCTGGTGGCCCTGGAGAACCAGGTTCCCCAGAAGCCCCTGGTGGTCCCTGCAACCACAATAAGAACATGGCTGATGAAAGTTGGACTTAATTGTTTATACGAATATGCACTAGCATGGACTTTTGAATGCTTACAGCTTTCCCAGCCTCTCCATTATCTCCCTTTGGTCCTGGTCCACCATCAATACCCTTTATGGGACAGTTATAGAGGTATATAAATACATTAATGTAATATGATACAAATGAAAAAACGCAACGGTAAAAGAGAGTCATTAATCAGTGACAGTAGTTGGCTTTTGGGGTACTCACGTTTGTGCCAGGCTCTCCAGGGGGTCCAGAGTCTCCAGGGAATCCAATGGGACCCTGTAAATGATAGTTTATAATACAGATTATAGTACAGTTTCACAGATGACAATCACACACTTCCTGATTAATAAACCCAGAGATTCTGCCACTAAACAGCACTCTTTACTAGCCATGCTCAGTCTGGAGCTGCTCTCTATTAGATGTTGACATCTAAGACATATTTAGAGGCTTGGTATATAAGGCTTGGATGACTACTTAACAATCCCAGTATTAAAGCATACAAATGTTTGAGAACACCTTGACATCTTCTGACATTTTTCCAATTATCAATTACGTGAGAAGACATGAATGTTACACAACATTACCATAAAACCACTCTGGGTTAATCCTTTGGGTATGTTTATTTTCAGTAATCAGCTTCAGGTCCATTAAACTGTCGTTCTTGGTATGAAGAGAGGGCTATTAAATCATGATTTGACAGTTTTCTTTTCATACTGAAACTCACTTGTACTGACTCTAGTCTTCTCCTTTATTAACACATTTTCTCAGAGCTGTTGCTGCATCTGTTTGCTAAAGAACAAGTTAACAATGCCGTAAAATCACATATTTTTATTTAGTGAGTCACAAGCCTCCTTTTTAAACAAGAAAACGCATGAATACGAAAATAAATTGCAAAAAAAACAACAAAATGTCCTATCTGTACTGTGCTCTGAATGGCGCTTTGCTCATACTGCAAAAAATACAGGGCATTCAGCAATAAAGGAAGCATAGTGAAGGCTTTATGTAGTGAAAGGAAACACAGAAAGCTTTGATTCTATGTGCATTGTTTTGTGGCCAGTGTTGAAATGCTTTAAATGAGTTATGAGGAATCGAACACAGGTGAGACATTAGATTCCACAGGATTTAAACACCTTAGGGGTGGAGTGCTGATCCCACCACAAGGGGTTCAGCATTATGCTTATTTATTGGTTATCATAAATATTTACTTGTGATATGCTACTGTTTGGGCAGCACGGTGGCGCAGAGGTCAGTGCTGTTGCCACACAGCAAGAAGGTCCTGGGTTGGACTCCCGGGTTGGGCGCAGGGTCTTTCTGTGTGTTTGCATGTTCTCCCTGTGACTGCGTGGGCTTCCTTAGGGAGCTCCGGTTTCCTCTCGCCACCAAAAACGTGTGTGCATTGGGGAGAGGTCGATTAAGCACAATAAATTGCCCCTAGGTGTGACTGTGAGTGTGAATGGTTGTCTGTCTCTGTACGTGGCCCTGCGACGTGCTGGCAACTGTCCAGGGTGTACCCAGCCATCGCCGAGTGCAGCTGGGAGAGTCTCCAGCCCCTCGCCGACCCCGAGTGTGGGACAAAGGGGTAGAGGATGGATGCTACTGTTTTCCACAAACAGCCTGCTTGGCATTTAACCTACCTATTGGTTTATAATTGAATCATTAATAATTATTGGAATTGTATACATATCAGGATTCGTAGGCACTATTGAGATATTGTTAACTGTACCATGGATTTGCAGAAATGTGAGCATCAGACACTGATATCGGAAGGAAAAAAGTGATATAGGCGCATGTCTAGTTTCAAGGATCAGTAATGGGTGCAGATTCATGTTCACAAGACCTCAGGAAGCAAATCTCGTGAGGGCTGTAAAAGAAAAGCTACTATTTGAAGTAAGGTCATGCTAGAGCTGGTCTAAACCCCTCTAGTGAAGCGTGACACTCACTAGGTTTCCTTTAGGCCCGTCCTCTCCTGGAGGACCTCGAACTCCTGGGGGTCCTGCAGCCCCTGGGGGTCCAGTGTCACCCTTTTCTCCCACGTCTCCTTTATCCCCCTGTGAAACAGAGCCAGCGGGGTGGTTAGCTACACAAATTCACCAGGCAGAAATGCAGGTCTTCTTTGCAGCTCGTCTAATGTGCTCTGGCTTGCAAAATATATCTGATCTACGATGCATCATAAATATGCCATTATACAAAACTGATCATTATGGAATACTGAATGGGAGTGAGTTGCTATCGTTTCACATTTTCACCTGTAACTTTATCTAAGAAGAGACACAAACATGGTTCTTAAAAAGATTAATATCTGTAAAAATGTAAGGAGCATAACCACAGGAGGCCTCGTTCTCTGAGGCTCAAAACCAGTCCTTAAAATATGGCAAGTTTTAGGAAGCAACTCACAGGGGGTCCGAGTTCACCCACGTTTCCTGGATTCCCTGCCTCTCCGTCTTCACCCTATTTGCAAAAAAGAAAAAGAGAAAGAAAGGGAGTGACTGACAGACTGACAGACTGATCATGCTCTGTCGCTTCACATTTCAGAGGACAGGAACACAAGCACACGTAAACACGACTAACATTATAAATCCCTTAAACTCATCAACACATGTATGCAATTTACACGCCTACCTTTTCTCCTACTACACCAGGTTGGCCGACCCCACCAGACAATCCCTGAGCTCCCTAGAAACAGAAAGATCAGCATCACTCTTCTGGACACTAAACACACGCACACATGTACATACTATGATGAGCGGGTGTGTTGGGAGCATGGATAAGTGCGGCTCCAGGACCAGGGTTGGGGATTCTTAGGCGGGGTACAACATGAAAAGTAAAGGGTATATTATTGAAACTCAAGTCTAGAGCTGCGGTACAGGAATAGTTTGGCTCATTCATTCACTAACAAACTAAACTACTACACAGCACAGTAAGTTATGTGAAGTTATGTGTGTGTAAATGTGATTTTTTCAGTTGACCTATCGAAACCAAAGTTTCACTTCGACTGTGCTGGGTGCCGTTTTCCCTTCGACTTGAAGCTAAACGGAGGCGAGTGCTCATGCAGCTGCTGTCTTTGGGGTCCGTGGGCGAGTGCCTCCAACTAAAGAGCATGCATGTCTCTGTCTGAATGGATGATCAGCCTATAGCTGTCTGATACAAGAGAGCTCTAGCAACGCAGAACTGACTTATGGGGCCTGCACTCTATAGACACTTCTGCCACAGCACCGCCCACACCAACAATTGATTCACTGACTCTCTTGATTTTCTATGTATTCTTTTATTTCTTCTATTATGTTATTTCCTTTTATCCTCTTTTCTGTGTAGAGTTTGTCTGTTCCCCACATGTCCACTTAGGTTTCTACCACATACTCTGGTTTCTTCTTATAGTCCAAAGATATGCATGTCAGGTGGACTGTCCAGGGTGTTTCTCTGCCCTTCACCCTATAAGTGCTGGGACCCCTGTGTCTGTGGTTAAGGACGGCTTGAATAATGAATGAATTTTTAAAAAGCCAGCTGGCCTTTACGATCTATTACAACTTTATGAAGAATGGGCTGATTGAGAAACTCCAAAGTGAATGACACAAAATTGTGTTCCATTAATATTAAGTTAAGAATTAAAGTCTGATTAAAATTCTGTTAAATTAAACGTTTTTTTCTTTCTCCTTTCAAGTTATCATCAGTAATGATCAAATACAAGGCTGTAACAAAACCTTGATCATTAAACTTTGTCATTTAAATAAGTGGGTTTAAGTAATTGGGATTAATTCATTTAATTGTCTGGTTTTATTCACTTTGTGCTGCACAAACACAAATATCTGTTCTTATTCTCAAACAAGTGCAGTCAATCAGGCGAACCTTACATTTCTCCTGAAAAGGTATTCGCACACGTTAATAAAACATTCACCTAGCGCTGCCCTCTGAACTCATCAGCGGAAGGCATGTCTCAGTGATTCTGGATGTGATTCTTGCTTTCTACAAGACCTTGACTACAGACCTATCTAAGATTTTTACAGGACTGTTCTGTAAATTACACCCTAAACTGTCAAGAATGGATATCAGAACCCAGAATTCCAGCAAAATGTAAAAAACAATAAGTATCTTTTTTGGAATGGGTGTTTTTTAAGATTTCTAACATTTCTAATAGAGAATATTACTGTATTCAATTATCTCTAACTTTTAGTAGATCCCTCCTCGCTCAGGGATCCACGTCCACAGCAACACCCGTGTCCGTCTCATCTCGTCTTGGCGCTGCCGCGCATCTTAATTATTGATGTGTGGGAGATGTTGAGAGGCGGCCATTAACAGAGGTAAATATAACTCTCTCTCAGGGATGATAATCTAATACTCCTTAATCATTCACAGGGAAGTAAATATAACTCACTCCCCGGGATCAGTCTACTACTAGTTAATAATTAAACGCTCCAAATCACCAGAGGGGCGGCCAGACGGAGGGAGGAACGAGAGCGAGCAGAAGACTCGGGTGAAAGAGAGGAGAGGAAAGGGTGGAGGAAAGAGAAGAGCGTTCGTGCAATCCTGAGGAGCATCAGTGCAGGTGTTCTCACAACAGATACTCAGTGGGTGACCAGTAAGTCCAACAGAAGCTAACATGGGTACTCTGCACAGTCTGTACATTCAGTCAAATGACCTGTTCTGTTGATTTCGGAAGTGAAAGTAAACGCATCTTCTACAGCAGGGTCTCAAATCTTATCCATGAAGGGCTGGTGTGGCTGCAGGTTTTCGATCTAAACAAGCAGAACCTCACCTGATCGACTGTTTAAAGACTGGGACCAAGCCGAATCAGATGAACTTCTTTGGCACGTTTCAGTGCAGAATTACTATGCAGCATATAAAAAAAGAAACGTTATGCTGCATTTCATGTTTTATGCTTATGTTTTATACATTAAGCTTTGCAAATAAATATAAATGGTGCACTGAAATTTGCAATGCCATATTTTAAAACAAACATATTATTTAACATATTTTATGCTTATATTGTATACACTAACCTGAGCGAATAAACAGAAATGACGCAGTAAAATTTGCAATGCCATATTTGAAAACAATACACAATGTTTGACTCTAATCATGTCTGATAAGGAAAAAAACAGGCTGTAGCTAGTTAGCATTGCATTTACAGAAACGTTATATGGCTGCTATTTGATATAACACATTTTCCCTGTGTAATATGTGGTAAAAATACCACCCACAACTTTTACTGCACGGGAGCTTGGATTTGTAATATTACATTGACAGATTTGCCTATTTGGATACTGTAGGCCTTATCTCGTATCTACAGCTTGCTCATACTCTGGCCCAGTATTGTCATTACACATTATGGAGAATAAAAGCTCGGTATTCACATTCATCTTTTATAAAAACATATTAATAAAACACATTTCTAGTTCAGTATCTCCAATGTACAATCACAATCACAGTCATTCTCTACCTATGGTTATATTCCTACTAAGGAAGCATTTTGAGAATCCATTCTCATTCTGCAGACATTTAAAATGACTCATAACTTACAGCTTAAGTATTTTTAACCTCCGCAGTTCCTTATCATAGTAGCAGCATTTTGTACATGTGAAGACGCAGCATCACATTCATTGTATACATGTATCAACTGTATTACTGCAAACACTGATTCCAGATCTGAACAGTAGTGTCTCTTGCTGTCCTAAAGAAGAGTCTGTTTTTCTAAATGCTCATGACACACTAGTCCCCCAGTATACAAAGAGGAATATTTGACCTGGAATAGATGTATGGCAGCACCATGGCAGCAGTGAAAGAGGCCATTTGTCACCTGTGCTGAATCAGAGGTCACTGCGTGCATATTTCTTTTTATGAGTCAGCAGAGACTGGATAGAGGTATTATTATTATTATTATTATTATTATTATTATTATTATTATTATTATTATTATTAGACTGACTGCATCGGGATTCTCACTTTTGTTCTTCTTAAGTTTTATTTTTGTTATTATTATTATTATTAGAGCTGGAAATTGGTGCCCTTTCTTGTTTGAGCTCTTACGGAATTTTAGCAAAAACCAATGCAAAAACATTCTTTAATATCCAGTGTTTTGTGCCTTTATTCAGATTTTTTAATTTGTTGATAAGGGGCAGAGTACTGATTCTGTAAAAATTAGATTTTTGTGGTTGAGTCTCCTCCATAATGTACGAGGAGAGTGAAGGGATGAGTCACCTTAAAACTGTGTAGTCGAGAGAGAGCCCCAGAGCAAGTATTACGACCTTTTTTTAACATAAAAGCAATGTTTCAGTGTCTCCAAGCATTATAGCAACCATGCAATCACACTTCACATCTTGTGGAAATGCAATTTGGTTATTATTATTCCAGCTCAGACTACTCTTCAGAACTAATCTACTGACCTCCATAGCACTACTGGAATCTGCTTTGGTCTGGATCAAATATTTGTCAGGCTTGGATTGGCTGAAATTTGGCCTTCGCAGTTCTTTCAAAGTCCTTTATGCATTTTCTGCTGCTTCCATGGATATTTTCTCCTCACTTTGTTCTTTTTCTGCAGATTTATCATCAGTTTTAAACTCATTATGTAAGAAGATGTAAGCTAGTGAGATGAAACAGTTGACGGCTAACATCTTAATCAGGCATGCAAAACCTGAGATGTAGTTCAAAGGATTTCACTGATGAATAAATTAATTAGACTGTAATTTATAAGACCAGACAGCTGGTAATATAGCAACTAAGGGGGAATTCCGTCTATTTTCAAAATTTTCACATACTTCATTTTGTAAGGTGTAAACAAAGTCATCTGGTTAGAAATGGTTTATTACAGAGTAATGTCTACAATGCAAATAAAACCTTTACAAATGTAATTATTAACTTTACAAAAGTACTGCAGGGCAATGTCCCAGACATCAGGCTGTGAATAATAACAGTTCGTTATAATAGTAATAGTATAATAGTATGGTAATACAGAAATAATAACAGTAATAATAGTAATGGAGTAATAGTAACAGAGTAAAAGTAATTGAGTAATAGTAATTTGGTAATAGAGTGAAAGAGTAATAGTAATAGCAACTGATTAATAGAAATAAAAGTAAAAGAGTAACAATAACAGAGTAATTTATTAAGATCATAGTAAAAAGAAATTGAATAATACAATAGTAAAAGTACTAATAGTTATAATAGTAATAGTAGTAATAGAGTAATGTAATAATAAGCAAAAAACCACTAGGCCACCAGCTAATAGTAAGAGAGTATTAGAAATAATAGTAGTAATATAGAGTGAAAGGCCAAAAGTAATAATAGTAATATTACCCAATAGGGTAATAGCAATATAGTTTAGTAACATTGTAGTAAAAATAGTAGTGGTAAGTACAGGAATAGAGTAATTGAGTAACAGTAATAATAGTAATAGAATAATAGTAATAAAGCAAAAGCATAGCGGTAATACAGTAATAGAATAATAGTAACAGAGCACTAGAGTAATAGCAATAATAGTAGCAGTGTAATAGTAATAATAGTAATAGAGTAATATAATAACTGTAGTGATATTTTATTCATAGTTCATAATAATAGTAAAACCTTTCTGTGATGCAGATTTTAGAGGCATTAACTCCTTCAGATGTCTGGTTCCTATCACCATCACAGTCTAAGTTTGTTCAGAACAGATCATCTAACATCAGATCACTCGGAATGATGTAATTTACATGCTAACATCTCAAAGTGTGTGGAAGTCACCTTTTCTAAGGATGATCCTTAGCAGGCACCATGATGAAGAATGTGGTTTTATTTACCAAATGGTCAGTGGTGGGCAGGTTTGAACAGAATTTTGTCAGGCTATGAAATTCCACTTTCAATTTAAATTCTAATGCTTACCTCTCCACCGATTTGTCCTGGAGGACCACGAGGACCATGCTGTCCAGGGGGGCCCTGATGGAAACAAGACAGAAAAAAAATTATTATTGAGAAAGAACATTACACACACACACTCACACACACAACCTAAACAATCATTAATACTTAAAACATCCCCCTGCTTTCACTTTCTCCCTCTAGTTTCTCTCCATCCTTGACAGTCTAACTCCACCTTTCTGTATCATCAGCACTTCTTTCAGTGCATGTCATAAAAAGTGGTTTTCTGTACAGCTCATCATAGTGCACTAACACAGCAGTGACAGGCCATTACACACAGCCTCAGTCTACCTCTCTCTCTCTCTTTCATCTCCTCTCTCTTCTCTCTCTCCTGGTGAGTTTTAAAGCGGACCATCTCACCCTCACACCCTCAGTGAACTCTGAAGTCTTTACTGCCCCACCTAGTACAGTACAGAAGTCCGTGCTAGCTTAGTTAGCATGCTGGGCCTAGATAGGTGGTCTCTGCTACTTTCGTCATGTTAGGAGGGCGAGGCTGGACAACAGTCTAATGATCGCATGCTGGCAATGACTGACAGGTAATCTGACACTCATGCTGGGAAAGAGGAAGTGACAGAGTGCCTAATTTAATCTTAAACCCTTGTTTGGTAAATGACCACGGATTGTTAAATTGAATTCTAATAAGTTCAGAGTGGCTTCAAAAAGCTATTAAAAGTGACATTGCGTGCATCACTGAAAGGGTGGAAACTGGCAAATACCATGATGCATTATTTTAGACTGATTAGTTCACACGGATTATTTTATAACTACAGATTTTTTTAGAAAAAGGGCTTCAGGTATCTCAACGTAGGCCAGGCCCCAGAACAGCTTTGTCTGTGAAGCCGTGCTGAGCACCATCAGCCACCTTTAGCCTCTGAAACAGCTGCCTCTACAGCCGGAGAGCTAACACTAGTGAAAAACACCAACTGACTCTGCATTAGGAGCTAGAAATCCCATGATCCTTAGCATTCACACGCCAGGGAAGCTGCTCCAGTGAGGTCCTGTGGCTTTGTTTCACGTTCTGTTCTGATGCACTCCATCTAATCTGGGCATGGAGTGGAGCCACTGAGAATGTGCTCTTGCATCCCTTCATGCTTGACAGGGCTGTGAGATGCCTGTCACAAAGCAAGGCGCTCATTAGACGTCCCGGGCACAAGCTAATCTGATTAGCAGCTGTCACGCTGCCTTCCTCCTCACAACCGGCGCCTCGCTCCAACAACTCTGTTTCTTCCTCTCTCTCACAGACTCTCTTTTCCCCTCCCGCTCTGTCTCTCTTGCTGTCACTCATCCTTCAGAAAGGCGCATAGCACTCTTTCACTCTAATGCTCCACTCCCCGTCCCATTGTGCTACTGTCATCCCCACTGTAACTGTCATCCTGTAGTGTAAACTCACACACACACACACACACACACATACAAGACCCACTGGCCAGAGATGCCTTATACAGTGGCCAGATGCCTTACGTAAGATTTTGACGTGCACTGGTACTTTTTCTCATATATATAGATATATATATATATATGTGTGTGTGTGTGTGTGTGTGTGTGTGTGTGTGTGTGTGAGAGAGTTTGTATATGGAGAACTGGAATCATAACTGATTGATTAAATCAGAGGTTCTAAACCCAGAAACCCCTTTATAAAATCCATTGAACCACACATGCACTATAACGCATTTAGAATGGAATGTTTGTATGGCTATGTATGTTTTTTCTGCTTATTTACATTCATTTTTATTGCCTGGCCTCTTTTAAGTTCTGAACATAATTGGTAAATGACTCAGTTACCAGTATAATTGATTCCAGACAAAGTACCTAGACGTGAAACCACGTCATCACATGGCAAAAAACGTCTTGGCAGGTTAAATCATCCTAAAGTTATTTCTTATATATGGATTGTTGAAAAATTACTTCTTGATTGTTGCAAGCAAATTCCTAGAAACAAACAAAAGTATCTTGGACATTAAAGCGTCCAAAGGTGCTCTTTTGATTCATACCACAGGAGAGCCACTTTTGATTTCTAAAAAACCTTGCAATCTTCTTAAAAGCTGAGTGGATAGTACCTTAAAGAATAATTTCTCATAAATGAGTTGTTGGTTTTCCTCAAACCCGTACGTCCAAGCAATGCACCATTTAACATTTTTAAGAATATAAGTTTAACTGAATCAGTTTCTTCACAGTACAGCAGAGAAGAATATTTTTACCAGTGGTCCAACATGTCCGCTCTCTCCCTTCTCTCCCGGGGGTCCAGGCAAGCCCTGTTCACACATGAAGGCAGAGCGGGAGTCATTAGAGACACTGCATTAGTGCTGAAGTATATAGCCGCAGGGAGAATGAAATTCTGATGGATTTCTTTACCTGAAGGCCTGTTGGCCCTGTAACCCCTACAAATCCTCGCGGTCCTTCATCACCCTTCTGCCCGTACATTCCCTGCTGGCCCCGCGGCCCCGGCTCCCCATCTGCTCCCTGAAAGTTAAGACTAGGATTTAAACGCTCTGCTCCAGTTACTGCCTAGAGAAGCTGAAGATGTTACTTCTCAAAAACAAGTACAAACATACATCAGATATGTGATGCAGTGTCCCAATATACTATATGTAATACTTTATGTATACTATACATGTATGAAATATTAAACAGACAGTTTAATGCAGTAATTATAACTGGTAGAGTTTGTGTGTGTGTCATGGATCAGCCACTGAAATGGTCAAACCTGTCATAATGAGAGGACTGGGTCTTTAGCATACACACACACACACACACACACACACACACACACACACACACATATACTGCAGTTATATAAAGTATTGTACATACTGGTAAGCCAGGATGTCCAATAGGCCCTTGAATTCCTGGCGGCCCTGAGGGTCCCTGAAAACAAAGACCGAATTATTACACACAGTAGCAAATTATAGACTTTTTGAAAGTCTTCTGCCTACTTTAACAATTTCTTACCGCTTCACCCTTGTCTCCCTTGCTACCTTTCTGCCCTGGACCTCCAGTCTCCCCCTTTAAAACACGCAAATTATTCAAAGTCAAGCATATTGAACCTTCAAACCAATACATTTAAACCAGTACAAACCACTACAATATTCATACATTACAATCAATATGAGTTAAGTATGTAGTTTTTTAGCAATACATACATGGATTTAAGGGTTAAAACTGTTCACATTAATCAGAGAGTGTAGAACACACCTTATCACCATCCTCTCCAGGTGGGCCGGGTGGTCCAGCAGGTCCAGGTAAACCCACGGGCCCAAGCTCCCCATCTTTGCCCGCAGGGCCTGTGGGTCCTTTCTCTCCCTGAAGAACAGAATAGGTAGAATATGAGAGTCATCTGACAGTTTACAAGCCTGTTAGAATATTCAGTAAACCCCCGCTCATTTGTGCTTCAGCATTCAGAGATTCAGTCATTTGGGAATTTGTTCTTAGAACCTACTTAATAATTGTTTGTGGAAACTCCTGCTAATTCGCGAAAACTGTAGATATCCTCCGCATTTGGCAATATATAATTTTTGATGCAGTTTAGTGCTAAATTATTAAGAAAAATATAATTTACAAATTCCATCCATTTTCTACCCCTTCATCCTGCACTCGGGGTCAGAGACTATCCCAGCTGCTACAGGCAAAGGTGCGGTACACCCTGGACAGACACCAGCATGTCACAGGGCCACATACACACAACCATTCATGCTCACACCTAGGGGCAATTTAGTGGTGGTGGGAGGAAACTGGAGCTCCCGAAGGAAACCCACGCAGTCACGGGGAGAACATGCAAACTTCTTGCTGTGAGGCAACAGCGCTAACCCCTGCACCACCATGCCGCCCCTAATTTACAAATTATTTAACATAAATATTAACATAAATTCAGATACATTTCCATACAGTATATTACTATAAATGTTTTGGTACTGTCGAGAGAACACAAAGAAATCTTTGGGATGATGAAATACCGCTGTACTCAGAGGCAGGAGGTTTGAAAGTAGCCAATCCGAGAACATTATTTATTTCTCCTTGCTGCCGATTGGCTGCTGCAGCTGCAGTCCAGCAGTCCCGCATCAGAACAGTTTCCAGCGTGGAGAGTGTTTTTGGTTTTGTTCTTCTTAAAGCCATGTATTTTTATTACTGTAAGTTAAATTAATTTATTATTGTATTCACCTGCTTATGCCAAAAAAAAACGACAGCACATACCAAAGAAAACGCCTGTGCATGAATTACAGTACAGTCTATACAGGGGTAACATCGGTGTTTACATTCTGGCACTGCAGGAGTTCAGTGTAAACTATACAGTACTAATACGGTTTACCTTTACATTTTCTGTAAGGATAATGTATTAAGCTGAATTTAAAATGAAATTAAAGTGTTTTGGGAGCATATTTGTGGGCATATTTAGGGTTTACACTACAAAAATAGACATTTTTAGGCACTTTTTTCTTTTTACCACATCACAACGCAGGTTTTCACTATACGCGGGTGCCCTTGGAACGTAACCCCAGCGAATGTTGGGGGTTTACTGAACTATATATATTTCAAACAGTGGAAGAGAACTCCTTACTGGCTCTCCCTTCTCCCCTGCTGGTCCTGCAGGACCTACTCCGCCTGAGCGGCCAGGCTGACCGATCCCACCAGCCGGTCCAGAAGGCCCTCTCTCTCCTGTAGCACCCTGTGAAGTAACAACACACTCTTTAATAGGTAACATTTTACAGAAAGACTACCTTTATAAAGGGTTTATAAATAATTCATAATAAGGTTGTTAATTGGGCTGTAGATAGTTTATAAATCATTAATAAGCAGTTAACAACAAGTCATAAGAGTTGTCATACATTGATGCAGGCTCACTATTTAGCAAGTTCTCAGATCTTGCTAGTTGCTTTGCTTATCTTGCGCATTTCGCAGGCAGAATGCTAAACCGTCAGCTTCATTAGGTCTTTGTTAACATGGTACTACTATTAAAACATCAGATGTTGCTAAGCAGTGTTTATAACTTGTTTATAATTGCTTGGTGATGCTTACTAAACTGTCTACAACCTAATTAACACAAAATATAATTTATGCTGCCTTTAAGAGTTGTTTAATCACATTTACGGCATTAAGCAGACGCTTTCATTCAAAACGACTTCCATTCCCTAACTACAGGGGACAGTCTCCCTGGAGCAGCTTGGGGTTAAGGGTCTTGCTCAGTGGTGGTGCTGAAGGTAGGATCTGAACCCATGACCTCTTGGTCCAGAGGCAAGTATCCTACCACTAGGCCACCACATACCCCTACCCTCTAAAGTGGCAGTCTTTGACATAACATTAGAGAGTGGCTGATGTTATCTTAGTCACAGTTGATTAGGTATACGTACTTTGTACTAACCCTAATTTAGACATTTTATCAGAAACAGCAGCAATAGTCCATCTGTTGCTGCACAATGTATTTGCCAGTGGTAACTATTGTTCTCTACTGATGACCAGACATTGTTTGGGCTAGAGGATGAAAATCGATGAAAAAGTTCTGTTTCTAAAAAAGTCACCAGTAAGTGTAGGTAACAGCAGATATAACCTCACTACTTACGATTGCTCCAGCAAGTCCAGCAGGTCCTTCTTCACCTTTCAGACCAGCAGTACCCTAGGAGGACACACCCAGTCAGCACAAGAAAAAAATTTAAGGCACAAGAAACAGCCTCCAGCACTCCTGATTAGTATGCAAATCTCGGGAGCGTTTTTCTGCACAGCGTGAGCTGCCGAACCTCCTGTGTTGATGGCAGATGAATCAGGTAGGAGGGATATCAAACACACCCCATCCAGAGACTCTGGATATCACAGACGATCTGGAGATTCTCTCTAAAGACAAGATCAAATGAGCAGAGGTGCGTTACCATGGCACCAGGCGTGCCTCGGCTTCCTCTGAATCCACGGCGCCCAGCCGGGCCACTCTTGCCGATGATCCCCATTGGGCCCGGATCGCCCTGGAAACGGGACAACAGAGAGAGAGAGAGAGAGAGAGAGAGAGAGAGAGGGGGGGGGGGGGGGACAAAAAGAAAAACACACACACTTCAGTTTCATCGTTCGCTTGCCAGGAGTCATGACCTGTTTACATTTACTAAACAGATTGGAATAATGAAGGATGTTGATGGCTTGGGTTCTGTACTGAATTCCTTCCACTCTAGGTTTATTATTCATGTACTGATCTTAAGGCTTATTATTCAGTCATAAGCTTTATTATATGGTCATTGATTTTAAATATTCAGTAACAACTATCAAACTATCATGGGAGTAACTACGGCTTCACAGTTTAAGGAATAGTTGACGAAGCATAAAATTTCCCACTTACATGGGATATAGCCGGCCAGCCAACACATATTTGGAGTCCAAAGTTTGTTTCTTTAGTTTAGAACCGAAGCCAGTGAGGTTAATGCCGCTTTTCCACTGGCACAAGGAACCATAACGTACAACAAAAAATGTTTTTCCATTACAAATAAAGTGACCCTTACCCAGGCCATTCCTGTACTGGTGAGCTAACTGTATCACTGCTTTTTGATTGGTTAAAATGTTGTCATCCCAATATGGAAAGAGACCATTGTTCTTTTACTGTCCATGCAAAAATCAGCAATGGAGATACAACCTAACAACTGGGAAGTCGATGAAGTAGAAGCACTACTGTCTGTTTGGGCTACAGATACATTTCAGAGGGAGTTTTCTATGACACTAACAAATTTATCTTTAACTACGGAAGAAACACGAAGTTGTACCAGGCCATTGCTAACAAGTTATCAGGGTTAGATATTTGTCACACAGCTAAACAATTCAGAGAAAAAATGTGAAAACCTTAAACAAGACTATAAATAATAATAGACCACTATAACAAAAGCATCTCTGACAAAAAAAAAATTTCCACTGGTTCGAATCCACGGACACAGTTTTGGGACGACGTTCAGCCATGAACTGTGGTGAGAGAACTGTGCAGCTGACTGTGCCGCCTCTGACACGCCCCCAGCAGTCTAGTTCACCGGAATTCTGTGCTGGGGTGGTCCTGTCATGCCCCCTGTCCACATGTCAGTCTGTTTTGGTATGTGTGGTATCTGCCCTGTGTCAGTCCTCGTGTTCTCCCCAGTGATCACCTGCTTTAATTTCCTCTTGTGTTGAAAGGTGTCTTGTCTTGTTTGTTAATTCAGTGATTAGTAGTCAGCGTGCGGTCACTGACATGCAACCATTATCTGTCAGGCAAGCTTTCTCCCTTGCCTCTGAGTTTTGTCTGTGCTCTTATACACTGGCTGACTGGATTGAGGAAGAACTGTGGGCTCTTCAGATGTAAGAAGTTTGTCTCACTTAACATGCCACATGGAAAATCAAAGCATGCTGCAAGTTCCGTGCCATTGCAGTACAGTTTAGGTACAGCACAGTGCCTTAACAATGATAACAAATACCAAAAATCAAAAGTCACCCAAATAAAAAACTGCGCTCAAGCTCTCACATCACATCCAGTTCTACATTAGGGTTGACAAAATGTGCCATCTTAATGAAGAGCTGGATGTGGTTTAAGTAGATTGAGAGAAGTTTTGGGGTGTTTACAGAAATGATTTGTGTGACTATTGACTATAGTGTTTGTTAGCAATCATGGCCCCGTAGCTCTAACTCTTAACATGTCATCTTCAACTATATCTGAGCTAAGTGGAAAATTTGTGTAAATTTACATTATGCCAAACAGTTCCTTTAACCATGGAAGTATGCCAAAATAATGCAGGCCAAACTTTAACCATGTCACATTATTCAGGAATGCAATACATTACAATACATCACAATCCCAATATTTAGTAATACTTGTATTTTGTTTATAGAATGCATCACAAGGAGTTATGAGAATGAGGAATGAAAGAATAATGACCACGACAAAGATGATGACACTGGTGGAGTTTACAAACCTTGGCGCCTTCTTTGCCAGCAGCTCCAGGCAGACCTTGCTCTCCCGGAGGACCTGGTGACCCAGGGTGTCCTCTGTCTCCCGTCGGTCCTGTTTCCCCAGATTTGCCCTACAAAAGGCCATCAGTCTCAATGCTCAGTCTCAATGCTCCCATTGCAAGACATATAACAAAAGAATTGCTGGTATCTTCACGTATTTAACCCTGCCCTTGAAAGAAGACTCACCTGTGGTCCGACCACTCCGGCAGGCCCTGGCGGTCCCGTTTTACCTTGGAATCCCTGCGTAAAGAAACATGTCAGACAGTCATTCACTTTCCCAAAGCAAATATTAGCAGATCTAATTGCTTCCTAGCAAGTTAACACAACCATTTATCGCCATCAATGCTAAATGCATGCAGCTGTGAAAGCTTACACAGTGGGAAAAAACTACTGGTAATAATCATCACACTTTAACACTTTTTTTAAAAACTGCTAATATTTCATATCAGACTCACTGGCTCCCCTCGCTGGCCCGGATGACCTGGTAATCCATCCTTTCCTGGAGGTCCCTAATAAAAGGCACACACAGCTTAGATTAGAAAACACAAAGTATTCATTTACAGCCTTACAAGCCTTGATTAGTGCCCATTGCTTACATTTGGTCCCTTGTGTCCTGGCTCTCCTATCCGTCCCTGTGGTCCTTGAGGCCCCTAGCAGAGCAGAGCAGAGGGTGAATCATGCACATGTATTTTACTAGATCAATTTGGAGCCTTGGTACAGTGACCTGAAAGCAAATTACAACAGCAGATCAGAAGACTAACATACCGCCACAGTCATATCAAAGGCCTGTGGATGACGGTCCCTACCGTGGGTTATAGTGTTATTATTAGAGGGCCATGGGCTCCCTTTATATACCAAAACACTGTTAAAATACAGACATTTATTCAAACTTAAATTTAAATATAGCCATATGTGGCAATCATA
This sequence comes from Bryconaethiops microstoma, assembly GCA_037577275.1. NCBI lineage: Eukaryota > Metazoa > Chordata > Actinopteri > Characiformes > Alestidae > Bryconaethiops > Bryconaethiops microstoma. The sequence goes on along the minus strand of JBBJLS010000140.1, from coordinate 3,293,082 downwards.
GGGCTCCAAGCAAAACACAGCCCACAAGGCCAACATTTAAGTTTGGATTTAAATTCTAAATCGTGTAACACATAACCACAACCAATATGACTAATATTCAGAGATAACTGTGATAACTGATCATGTTTGGAAAAAAGCTATTCTGTTATGCTTATACGCTAAGTCAATGTGAATTTTTTTTTCCTTTAAGATCATTTGGGACTCATCCACCATAGATAAATAGTTAAAAACAAGGACTTTCAAAACGAAAGCTCTGAGGCCATTACAGTAAGAGGAAAAACCAAGAAATGATGAACCATGCCTAAACCAGAATGATACAAGTCCAGCAGTGAGTACCTGGCATTAGGCTTCATTTATGTATTCATTTATTTAGGCTTATTTATGTCTTGTCCAACGAAACTTTGAAGCCAAACAATGTAGGGTGTCACTTAGAGACTAAACAAATATGCGTCTAAGCCTCCTGAATTGAATGGGCCCTTGATTGGCTACTTTACTCTCTTCAGCCTGACACCCAGCACTTGGTAGCTGCCAAATATCAGCTGTCTTATTAGGTCAGAAAAACAGACTGGATGATTTAAATTGTTTTGCAAAAGGTTGGGACCCCCTGCTTTACACACACTGAAAATCCCATGGTGAGATGAAAAAGAAACGTCTGGAAATAAAATCTTGTTATGTTAAAGGTATACTCCACCATTTTCAACTTAATATCCAATCTGCAGCAAACAATTTATTACCTTGGACAGTGATTTCCCTGTTATTGGAAATAAAAACAATTGACTCCAAATACACATATAGTAAAGACCAATGGGCAGATGCTTCAACACCTGTCTACTGGCTTCTATTATAAATGCTTTTCAATTGAATGAACCTTTTTTGTGTGTGCTACACATGCTGCAGACGGAAATTATGCTGAAAATTGCTGAAGTATTCTATTAATATGCATTTAAAGTTCAACATTTTTTTCCTCCTTTAACATGACCATTTGGGACACGTCGGCCTTTTTTATTTCACCACAGTGACAATATACTTACTTATTCTGTGGCTAAAGTGGAAAAATATTCATGAGTTTCTTGAGTTTCAGGCCATTGAGATGAAAAACCCTAATTCACTGTCATTCAATAAGGCAAACATGTCAGGGTGGTGAAGTTCTGGAGTTGAATGACCTTGATCGTTTGTAGACTCTGTGTTCCAGCATGCTTATGACATTGTGAAAAACCCTACTTTTAATGGGTGAGACTTACCCTGTCTCCCGCGGGACCCGGAGGGCCGTCGTGACCGGCCGAGCCCTGGTAAGACAAAGAGAAGAAGGTACCGGGTGAATTTTAAATACAGGAAGGACATTATGCATTCCGAAGGGTGCTCTTTTAATATTGGAACATCAGCCTACAGTATTTTAAGCCCATTTTACCCATCAACTTTTAAAGGTCCTCTCAATTTTTTACAGTGCTGCAGAGTGGACTGAATGAATAGTTAAAGTCCATAATCGGCAGAGGACAGATTCCTCACCTTGGCCCCAGGTGCTCCTGTAGCTCCTCTGGCACCTCTGCCTCCACGGGATCCCTGGGGTCAAAACAACAACATCATATTAGGGTGCATTCACCGTCTGGTCCATTTAGCTTTAAGAGTGTGTTAACAGTTTTATTTAGTTTTTAATTGGTTTTGCCATTTTAACAAATCTAATTAGCACAAAAGTAGACTCTACTTAACACACTTTCCAAAGATGCAAAGCTTTGCTCTAATATACTCAAATAGTATTTAAGGTTTGACAAGGAAGCCACTCCTAGATCATTCATATGGATACAAAACATGAAAATAAAAGTTATTTTCCCTTGTAATATCAATTACCTGCCATTCTTTTAGCAGTAAATGCTACTGATGAAATACTGATCTTGTTACATTTTCATTTTTATATTTTTATTACAGTAAAATGTGCACTCAATGTGTAGCAATAAAATCGTAAAGTAAACTGCTTTGTCCATACTGTGCAGCCCTAAATAATAAAATAGTCACAGAGGTTAAGATTTCTGGGGTCTGCCTGTGTTTCAGACATACAGGTTATCTGTACACTCCACCCTGTGCATGTAAGGGAGTAATGTGATCTCAGAGAGGTTTCCAAAAAGTGTGTCACGAAGATCATTATGAAAGTGTACAAGACAATGACACTCACATTCGGACCCCTTTCCCCTGCGTCACCTTGCTGACCAGCAGACCCCTGTAAAAAAATCATTTGAAAAATGAGCATGCTAATGAGGAATGCATGCAAGCACACAAACACACACACACGCACACACACAAACACATGCACACCTATGGAGACAGCTGTACTCTCTTACCCTCTTCCCCTTCTCTCCTGGCATTCCAGCCACTCCAGGAAAGCCAACCGATCCCTGCAGGCCAACACAGAGGCTTATCAATTAATGTATTCCGCTCATTAATCAACCTCTACTTTTAATTAACCACAAATTAACCTCTGAAATCACATTACCATAAATAAACCTAACATCAATTGTTGTCTCTGATAAGCTATTAATAAAACAGGGCCTTTAATAGCCATTAATCGCCCTCTATTTAAATTAAATATTGAAATATTAATGTACCAAGACTTTCAGTCACCACTCATTTCATGTTATTCAAACATCAGCTCTTTCTGTACTCCACTCAGGTCAGTGTGACCAGAAGCTCACCTTGGAACCTTGTCTTCCAGGATAGCCAGGTAATCCGGGGACACCGAGTTTGCCCTATAAAACGGTGAGAGGCACAAATATGAGTTTAAATTTATTCAAAAACAAATTCATACTGTCCTTCAAAACCACTGAACAACAAAAGCATGGTGTAAATTAATATGATGTCTCACTTATATATTTTACAGTTGAAAAACTGTTGACATATATTTTCTTCATAAGTAGCACGTGACCTTGATGAAAAGTTACTGCGCAAGTATAAAGAAAAAACACACAGGTTGTTGTCTTTTGAAAAAGTCAAAAGTTATGTAACAACACACTGTAGTATTTATGTACTTGCATGGATATAATTATGTAATGTGAATTCAGCACAAAGCAATACAGTAATAATAACTATAATAACTCTACAACAATACTGATGTGCAAAGGTTTAAACACTTGAGGTTAAATGGCTGATTTAAAATAAGTCCACTATAGGGAAAAAAATTAAATATTGCATTTTTGTGTAATTGTTTTTCTGTCTATTTTGTATGTTATATTGTTTAACCACACATACACACACACACACACACACACATATACATATATATATGGGTGCGCGCAGTGGTCTACGCCTCTGCCGTGGTTCGGGGGGGTTGCACGCAGAGGTCTGTTTCTCGACCGTGGCACGGTTGGGGGGGCAGAGGGGTGTGCTAATATTAGCTGCTAACTGCCTTGTTCAGTATGGTGAAGTCCTGCGTGCAGAGCTCTGTGTCTCGGCCCATGAAGTGGAGGGGTGGGGCGGGGCGGGGCGGGACGGG
>JBBJLS010000140.1:3238718-3289415 GCA_037577275.1 Bryconaethiops microstoma | reverse complement strand
ATAGATACAGCAGATAGATAGATAGACAGATACGTAGATAGATGTGTTCTCTCAACAAAACGTGTCATTTTACCAGGGGTGCTTGAAGTTTTGGCACTGGAAAAAGTCAAAAGTTTTTCTCTTGAAACAATGTCCACACCTTTTCTCCAGCGATGCCTGGAGCTCCAGCCTCTCCTTGAGGTCCTGACTGACCCTTCGGCCCCTCTGGTCCATCTTCACCACGAGGTCCAAAAGTCCCAACATCACCCTATTGCCACACACACACACACAGACACACACACATACACACACACACATGTTTACTGTGCTGCAGTAAACACTGCACAAAGTGCCAGGTGGAAAGAATAGATGATGTTTGAAGGGGGCTGATAAGTGGCTCTTACTCTGTCTCCCTCAGCTCCCATGTCACCTTTGGCCCCCGGGAAGCCGTCTTCGCCCTGTCACGATCAGAGGCAAGTCACTCATCCATCACTAACGGAATTTCACACTATATTACACACTGAAGCGTTTTTCTACTTTTCAGGAGAAAATATGAATTCGCCGGGCGAGTGTTATAGAAAACAATTTATCTTGCGATGCCGCTATCGGCATGCGGCACCACCACTGCTTATCGGTGCCATGATAAGTTAAGAGAGTAACCTCCATTCTCCTGAGGTTTTCTTACCACTGAGCTCAGAGAGGGAAAAAGCAATAAAAGAGAAACACACACACACACACACACATAAACACAACAAGCCATTATTTTTACCTTCTCTCCTTTGCTTCCCTTCAAACCCCTGACCCCATCAGCACCCTGTTAGAGAAGAACAGAAGGCATCGTCACTGATCACAGGTCAGCCTCAGCATGCAGCATCAGCTCCAGTCTGACAGGTAGAAAAATACTGACCCCCAGACAAAACCTCTCACACACTGACCAAGCAAAACACATTCAGTGAAACCTAGACACTAACTGGGAAAATGACAGGCAGCACATCAGCACCAAAAACAGCAAAGTAAAGCACACAAGCACAGGAAGACGTGACTGTAACCTGAAATACAAACGTCTTAGTGCAAACGTCTTAGACACCTACTTAATTTAAAGACATTTTTCTCAGTGTAATAAAGTGTCTTTCTGCAAGCAAAGAAAGCAGTAAAAAGTATCCAGATATGTTTTGTTTGTAAAAAGTAGTTGATATTGTGTGAGCTGTTAAGGAGAACACAGGTTCGCTTCCAGATTCCTCCTCGGTTCCTCCAGCCGTTGTTTGGATTTGTGAAATTCCATCAGCAGCTTCTGATTTAATTTAATGAAGGACTGAGAGTCAAACCAAGTTTCTGATGAAACTACAGTAATACTGAACTTCCACAAGGAACACATTGATATACTGAACATAACATCACTATTTACTGTATAATGTTATTTGAATGTATTATTTTTAGTTTATTTCATATATTTACTAATATTAAAAAAAAATCACTTGTCACATTCACTGCCCATCTAAACAGTGAATTTTTCGCAGGTGCCTAAAACTTTTACACAGTACTCATCTCCACATGATTAACCCATACCATATTCGAGTTTACAGTAAGTCATGCTGTGGCCTAAACCACACTGAAGCTGGTTTAAGTAGGATTAGAGAAGTTTATTGAAATGAATTTACTGAAAGAATCTGGGTGACTATTAACATTCAGTGTTTGTTTGCAAAGTTGGCTTCAAAACTTCAGCTCTGAACTAAAGAAGCGAAATCTGGATATCAAACCTGGATGCTGACGAAATGAAAAAACATCTGGCCAGATTAAGTCAATGTTTTTCTTTGCAAAAACTGCAAAACTGAACGAAGAACTGACACAAGTATCTGCCTTTCAGGTGTTCAATGTCCTTCAGGTTTCAGCATGTGTTTGTTTAACTACCAAATGTTTAAAATGAGCTCTTCCTACCAAGCACGCTTTGATGAACTGAGAGCTAAAGCCATATAGAAGAGTATATATGGCATAGAGCTGTTTAATATTTGCATGTATGTTTACAGTCTAGCAGAGCCTGTCAGCTGCCAATGTCTCTCAGGTCAACCAAACTCCATGCCTCACAATCTCTGGCAGTGTTTTGGAAAATGATCGTCTCAAAGTCATTCTCACCTTGACTCCGCGGGGTCCCGGGTATCCAATTGGTCCCTGTGCACCAGATAATCCCTGGAAAAACATGTGTTAACAGCATGAGACACATTTGAAATTTTGTGAGGTTTTTGTCTCCAAAATGTGACATTCAGCAAATAAATGAAAATTGTGCACATATTTAGGTTTGTTAGGGATGTGCATTTAGTAAAATAATGTAATTTGAACAGCAGAGCAGAAACTTCTGCATATGACAGTAAGCAAATCTTGATTGATTAATTAATGAATTAATTTGGTCATTTATAATAATTATTATTACTATTATTATTGTTGTTGTTTTGTTGCTGTTATTGTTGTTATTGTTTCTTCTTGTTGTTAATAATAATAATAATAATAACAATAATAATAATAATAATAATTACAACTACCAATACTACAAATACCAATAATTATAAACACCATCAACTATTAATACAATAATAATAAGTATTATTATGAGCCAAAATCATATTGTTGCTGTTGTTGTTACTGATTGACTGATTGATTGATATTGTCCAGATGTGAGAATATCCTGATGTAAATGTGTGTTCATTACTTAGTAGGAACACATAGTCTCTATGAGGGAGCGATTACGGTGCAGGAGTGCCAGTGCTGAAGTGAATAAACAGTGATGTCCAGAACTCAGTGGAGGTGAGACAATGCGTGTTGAGCCAATGGCTTGTTTTTTTTCCCACAATCACAATGTAATAGTACGAGCACACACATAAGCTGAAGCTTAGTAAGAGATCATAATGCAGGCAGGCCAGCTGCAGCTGCAGCCGAGGGCTGGATGCTGTGGTGCTCTCTCACTTTTGGCTCAGTGTGTTTCCTGTAGTGGGCCACTGCTTTTGCAGGTGAGTGGAGCAGCTGTGAGAGTCAATTCTGCATGTGTATGAATGAGTGTGTGTCTGTGTGGATGTGTGTGTGGCGCAAACGTATCTGCACGTTTTTATGCATGCATATGTTCATCATACATTGCGTATGTGTGTGTGTGCGTGTGTGTATGTAACCCACCTGGAGCCCCTTCTCCCCTGGGGGTCCCTCTCTTCCTGGATGACCCTGTGAATGGAGCAGAATGACCAGGTGTTACTGTGACAGCAAGCTGATTAGGACACATTCTGTTCCTCTAGAAAAGCTAATGAGCAAACACAAAAGGCCTGGCCTTGTCCAACAAACCCACTCCTTTCAGCAATCTGTGCTGCTGTGGCACCCAAAGTGCTCCAAACATAAGGCCGTAATGAAATTTGGCGTTCTGGATCAGCGGACATGCTCCACACCGCTCCCTGTTGGATGAAAGACGTCAATGCAGCATAGGTTGACAGGATAAATGTACTTACTGTGGGACCATCTATCCCGGGAAGGCCCTGCATTCCAAGCTTCCCCTGAGGACCCTGTTTGGAGAGAGAAAATCAGACGTTTTCTTTATTTGCAGAGAAATCACAGCAAGAGGATTCTAATATGGAAGCTGGTGCGCAGTGTACATTTGTAAACACTGATTTTAGAACATTGTATTCAGAGATGCACAAAAATAGCAGAACGTATGATGTGTGGGACCAAACCTGTATACAGAATTGCTTTTGATTTCCCTGATTTTCAGTGTATGATATTTGATGACACATTAATTGTGCTCCAGAAGAGGAACAATACATTAGGCATTATGTACTAGGCAATGATGGAAATTTAGCATACAAAAACTTTACTATACAAAAATGTCTGCATTTTATTTATTTTACTACCTTTACAAATCTCTGCCTTTATATCTCAGTGCTATTCCAGGTGGAGTCATCTCCCTTTTCTACATTTGATCAATATTTATGTGTCTGGCCTTGGCAGGTATCCATCCACCCATTATCTTATCCTTAACCAAGATAGCCGGTGTGTGTATGTATGTGTATGTGTGTGTGTGTGGGTGTGTGTGCGCGTGCGTGTGTGTGTGTGTGTGTGTGTGTGTGTGTGTGTGTGTGTCTTGGGGCCGAGGCTAAACACACATTTTAGACTCTAACACATCTTATCCGGGTTAATTGTGCTACTTCCACTCAGGCATGATCCCAGTCTGAGCAAATACAAAACAGCTTTGCCTTTATAATTGTATCTTTATTTTGCCATTTGTTTAGACAATCCTGGTGATTGCCACCCAAGTCAAATGAGCCTGCATGCAAAACCAAATTGTTCAGCATTAATATGATGCTACTATTACCTTATCCTAACAGCTTGGCTGCGCTCACACCTTTTTATATATATTAATGTTTGTTGCTTCTGTGTGCATAAATGACATAAATGAACAGAAATATAACCATTCAAAACTTAACACTGACTTCACCAGCCGTTATCTTTTCTGTTGTAGTGATGGCAATGCCAGTACCATAATACAATATAATATAATTTAATCAATTTTTCTAAGCATAACGTGGGTATCATCAGTCCTTCCAAAAACTGATCAATTTCTTACAAAAACAAGAAGGGGTGATCTCAAGCGTAAATTTTAGTACGGGTCCTGTTTCAGTGTACGTAGTGCTAAGCAAGCAAAAAAAACATTCTTAACCTACTTTTTAAAAATGTAGCAATAACATGCCTGTATGTGGCCTTTTGAGCAGGTAGCACTGGTGCTATAAAACGTGGGCAAATTAAACTGCTTTTTGTTCACTGAAATTATAACTACACACTACTGACAAGGATTAATAATTTGAATGATTTCTAAAAAAAAAAAAAAACTGAAAAACTGAAACAATATAAAATGTTTCAATTGGGATATTATCGTGAAATTTATCAGAATTTATTTTTCAGAAACTATCCGAATTTATTTTCTCCACAATAATCCAGTGTTTTCTTGTGCAAGTTTACTCTTAATATGCACAGCAGGCGGTGATAAAGGCTCTGAATGCAAAATATCTTTGGTCTGATGAAATTTCTTTTGCAGAAAAAGTCGCTTCTGACTTTATTTTTGGCATTACAGCTCCAAACTGAACAACTTTCCTACTTTGTTCATGTCAGTTTACAAATTTCACACTCATTTTGTTCCCACCCTAGTAGATCTACACTGCCACCCACATATAGCTCAACATTTCCTATGGTTGTTCCCAGACATTCTTGTTATGAGCTCACATCTGTGATACTAAATATCACCTGGCACAGTCAACGACAAAAAAGAAATAATGTGAGAAATGTATGCATTTATTTATGCATTTATCTTTATGTACTTATTGTGATATGTAATTGTTTTATTTATGTATTGAAAATGTCAAATATCATACATCTCCATTCTTTGCTAAATGGCCCACCCCTTACCAACAGCCTGCATCAGATAAACACATGCTCTAAACAGGGTTTGGGAGTTGATGGCAGCTCTTCAGACTGTGTGCCGCTGGCTTTGAGTGTATACTCTCATTATTGACTATCTGTCAGGACACTGCAGGAAGTCTGCGAGTGCACACACTCCACTCGGTGCTGCTCTCCTGAGGCCATGCTGACAAAGGGCAAAGTTCAAACCTTTCATACTTATACGAACACAGAGACGCACATGCTTTTTACGAGCGTACCTTTTCTCCAGGCAGGCCAATAGGACCCTGAGGACCGGGGAAGCCCTGGGAGGAACAGCACAAAGTGTTTTTTTAAGAGTCCTGGTAATGCTTGTGTGGATTTATTAGGTTGGTATGACATTGAAGATGGATGTACCTGTAAGCCTGGATTTCCCTGCTGCCCTGGAGGTCCAGGCTCTCCCGCCATTCCCTTTGAATGGGGGAAATAATGGAGTTATTAATGGAGTCAAACCCATTAAAACCCTCAGGTCCATAGGTGGACGCGTACCCGCATCCTTCACCCTCCTAACTACAGAACAAACTACAACAGTTTCATATGGGTAAGAGAGCATGATAATATGGTACTTTAAGATCCGATACAACACAGAGCCCACCATTTTTAAAAGAATTAGTTGGCAATGCTGGACAAAACAGTACATCAGTGCATCAGTGCTACACTGTCTACATATAAAAGCCACATTTGGTAGAACACTCCCACAGGTACCCACCAGGCTGCCTTTTGGCCCTTGAACTCCATCCACACCTCCAACGCCCTACAAGAAATGAGAAAAGGTCACATGCTCAGCACTGAACTTGGCAGGAAAGCAACATCTTTTTAAAATGAGATGTTAAACCAGTCTATTTGAGTTTCTGTCCATCAGGGGAGAAATAGAAGCAACTCTGAACGTCGTATCATTAGCAAACACTTGCACAGACAATAGACTCAACCCCCTGCTGTTAGCAGAGCTTTTAAAAAAAGGTTAGTTTAACTGGCTCTGAGCCATGGTCGCTCAGGAGCTCCACCTGTTGGACAAAACACAGCAGGCTGCTTTCAAAAATAACTGATGGGTTAATAACAAGCAATCAATTTGTGTCTCCCCCGTTAAATATTGCCATCTCCATCTGCTTGTTTTGTCGACATGGGTTTCACTGCTGTATGACGTGAGAATCGATCAGGGTGGAAATCAATGGCTTGTTGACTTACAGGCTGTCCGGGTGGTCCGGGCGGCCCTCTTGGTCCCACGAGTCCTCTGACCCCCTGGAAATGACCAGACAGGAAGCACACAAGAAGATTAACGAATGGCATTAGGCTCAGAGGTGACAGAATTGCTACGGCACGTGTTTATGTCGTATGTGTCCCTTGTGCAAATATACTGGTGTGTATAATTGCATTTGTGTGCTCATTCATTTGCCTCTTAGTGTGTACTTGTGCATGCGTGGGTGCACACTCACACTGGGCTGTGTATGTATCTGTGTGTGAGTTTTTTGTGTTTTTTGTTTTTGTCAGCTTCAGACTTTGTACGGCAGCCAAGCCACCTGTTCCAGAGCCACATCTGTGATCTCCGGGGAGGTGATTGATATGGAAATATAATCATACAGGCCAGGATTTCATCTCCCCCCCTTCACCAATCTCCTGGCCCATCTATCTCTATCCTCTCATTTATCTCCGCTGCATCTTTCCCTCTCGTGGCCTGCCGCCGTGCACGGCCTATCCCGGCTCTCTCTATTAGAACTCACTTCCTGCTAGCTTGCAGCTCTCTCTCGCCTTGGATTGGGGTGATGCATTTAAAGAGGCAGGAGGGCTCCCTGCTGTGCCCCAGCTCACCTGCAGAGTCCCAAATGGATTCAAAGTCGCAGCTAATCAGCCCTCGGGCCGGGAGGGTAGAGGAGAGTGGTTGAGGCAGGCAAAAGAATTGGGCTGTGTTGGGGGAAGCGCTGATCTTAAGATGGTGGTTCGACTACACCGATTTTCAAATTCTCATTAGAAAAACGCTATTCATCTCTAAGAGGTTATTTGTTCTGGGGAAGACGCTGATGCAGCACATTACACAAACATACAGCAACATTAAGCTGATCGAACCGAATGTCTCACCCATGAACCATCCAGAACCTTGTCTTTGTCCCCTTTAAATCATTTAAATCTGCTGTCAGATAAGTAATGCTTGGTCATAGACTACTGTGTTTTTCATCACTACTTATTCAACAGTTCATTCAGACAGTAAAATCTGATTGGTTGAGAAGTGTAACCGTATCATTCTGTTTTGCTTTATACTGCAGATGTTCATGATTTTCGACTTAAGCATGTACAAAAACAAAAAATTAATACATTTCTGTAAGAAAAGTTTGCGCTCCAGCCTTTTCGGTCATTTGCTAAAGAAGAGTGTGACAGCAGTCCTACACCAAATTCCAAAACTTTGACCCAAGCCAGTTTGTCCACAGAGTACAACTCAGCAAAACTACATTGAGGCTAACTGGCGGAATCTGACATTGTGACAGTTTCATGTCTCTGTCTGTAACACAAAGGGCTACTAAAGGCAAAAGGAACTACTCATATTGAAGCATATTGTTCAGAGCTTCTTTGTGTTACACGTTTTCTTCATTTTTAACCATATAAACAACAGAACACTCGTCTGTTATTGTGAATAACCTCATGGCGACCAGGACGCTATTTCCATCTCCTCTTTACAAATGCTTACATCAAAAATGAATGTGTCCTTAACGTTGAATGCACTGCGGTTTGCATGTGTGCAAGCTCATGTGAGTAAAAATAAGCCACGATTATTGTGTGATCTATATTCCAATTCATGTGTTTCCTGCTCTCAATCATGGCTTGTGAGATTAAATAAACTATACAGTTTAATTTTTGTTAGATCACATTATACATTATATGAATGAAACAACAGCACCGAGAAATCACATTATTAATCAAGAAGTAAAGATTCAACAACAGAAAGAGCCACTTTTTGATGTCAACCTTAAGTGGTTGAACATCTCTTTACATTAAAAATGTTGGAATGTTGTTATTGTGCAAAAGTCTTAGGCACCTATGAAAATACTATTTAAAAACTGTTTTTTTTCCATATTAATATACTAAATAAAACTATAACTAATACAAATAACATTATACAGTAAACAGTGATTGTATATCTGTGTGTTTCTTGTGGAAGCCCAGTATTACTTGTAATTTCCATCAGAAACCTGGTTTGACTCGGTCAGTCCTTCATTGAATTAAATCAGGAGCTGCTGATGGAGTTTCACGAATCCGGCTGGAGGAACCGAGGAGGAATCTGGAACCGAACCTGTGTTCTCCTCACCAGCTCACACAATATCAACAACTTTTACAAACAAAACAAATCTTGATACTTCTCTTTCTTGTATATATTCTATTGTTAACTTTGCTGGCAGGTCCCTAAGACTTTTTCCACAGTACTGTACTCATTGTTTTCATTTATTTTTGAAAATATAAAAAATGGATTTCTATAGTCTTCGTCTCTCCACCAATCCATTTTTTTCAGCTGCTTTTCCCAACCAAGGTCCCGGAGGTGCTGGAGCCTACCCCAGTGCCCACAGGGCCTACATGTCTTTGGACTGTGGGAGGAAACCAGAGATACCCACGCAGATGCGGGGAGAACAGAAAGGACTCTGGCTTTCTATAATCTCTTTCAAGGTAAATGGTTTGCTTAGTCATGTTTGTGTATTCAGTGCATATTTAAAATCAATTCTGAAATCATTCCAAAAAAGGGAGACATTTTCTAAAAAACAGTAATTCACTAAAACTATTCCAGGTACGTTAGTGTTCGTGCATGACTCACAGGTTCACCTGGTTGTCCTCTTGGTCCAACAGGTCCATCTGTGCCCTATAATAGAACATATCACAGACTCAGCTTTCACTGCCCACATCACAGCCACACCTATGGTCCTCCAGCATACACAGAAAACAACATGAATAAAAATATGCCAGTATAACTGTTGTCTTTCAGCTTGAATTGTACTGATATCGTATATTTCATCCATGCACACTCAACAACATTAAACCACATTTAAATCATATCAATTAAAAGTAAATTTCTTGTCCGCTGTAGTTCAACGTGGATCACAGCTGTCCACTGTGTAAGTGTCGTCTCAGACACTGCTCTGGTTAATAGTTTGCAACTACTATAGCACCTCTTTAGTTACATGTTTCATGCCCTTCTGCTCATTACAATACAAATACATTATTAATTTGCAATTTTTCACTCTAATAACCAAATAAACCTGCAGTTTAAGGGGTTCAGTTTCATAAAAAGCTCTCAATTTATCCTGTATGTACATTAAAATGGGCAGATGTGTGTTCTGTGTAGAATTTGTGTACTTTTTTTCACTTAGAACATATTTTATCACTTATTTTACACAACTCTGCATACAATAATAAATGATGCATGGAATTTACTTGATTTAAATGTATACATCAGTGAGTTCCCAACCTGTTTGTAGCCGTTTAACCATTATGGATAAATTAAATATGATCTGAATATACATCAGCTATGCTGGTCATGCAATTTCACCACACCAATCAACCAGCATGATGTTTGACGTTTGTAATTTCTCATCACAGTAGTGATCATATTTGTCATCATTAAAATTCACTTAGTCTAAATTGCTGTATTTCTTATTGGAGATGGATCACGATTTTCAAATATTCAAATATAGAGCCGGTAATGCACCTAAAAGCTGTTTGCCGCTATTTGCAGCTAAAGCAGCTATTAAACAGCAGAAGACAAGGAATGGATTTCTCCCAAACGTTGCTAAAATGCATGTAAATGGGTTTTTCTCACTCTGTGTCTTTGTATGTGTGTGAGAGAGAGCACAAGGATGTGAAAACTCTCTCTCTTTCTCTCTCTCCATCTCTCTGTCTGCATTTTCAGAAGGTGACTAGTTCCCAGTGATTATTGAGCAATATAGCATTTTTTGCTTGAAACGCCAATCTCTTTTAATAAAGATTTATACATTGATCCCGTAGGAGGCATTGGGGACGTGGGGGGGCTGGGTGATGCACAGCCTTTAACTTGAAAAGCACTGGTGTACATCATTTCCACAGGAAGAAAATAATTACACCAACACAGTAGACTCATCTTTTATTCATGTGGAAATGACGGTCGCGTCAGTTCAAGTCAATGGACTGCTTTTTGTCTATGTATGCAGTTTGCACTCCATCTGTCTATCACGGTTAACTAAACTAAGCAATGCACACCTTCAAGGTTCTGCCTGTGTGTCACAGCTGTAAACCGTGTGACGGTGTAGAGTATGCGTGCAAAGATATTCTTATTTGGGATCACTCTTGAAAGCTTTGATCAGCACGAAACGCCACAGAATACATTTAGCAACTTTGCATAACGAGATCTAGTGTGCTTGCTGTTACTCATGTTCCCTTTCACGCGACTGCAGCGGGTACACCTGGGACAGCATGATCTCATTAATGGAAAGACTTAAATGCTCCATTAGGCCTTTGCTCAAATTGCGCATTACCGCTTTTAACCCTATCCTACCTGATGTGTCATCTGCGAGTCTTTGCGTTCGCCCGAGGGGTTGTTTAGCTGTTCTTTTTTTGTCTAGTGGAGCAGTCATTCAAAAAAAGTAGCTGATTGGTCAACTAGTCAGTATTGCCAGAGTTGTTAGACAGCTAAGAGGGGCTATCTGTAGCCAATGTAGTTTCAGATATATTTCAGATTTTAGACTTTAGATTTAGATTTAGAGGTTTTTATTGAATTTCATTAAGCCTGATTACACAGACCGTCTAGTATAAAATGTACACTAAAATCACCATAGCTTTCAGAATCTCAGGTCTGGATCTGGCTGTCAATGTCAATGCTGAGAAGCTGCTAGTAGCAAGCATTTGTCTTCTCTGCACACCAATGAGTGTTTCAGAGACAGAGGTAGTCACTGAACCAGAAAACACTGTCCTATATAGCATGTTCTGTTTGAAGAGGTTATCCCATTTAAATAGGAATAGGATGCAAGTTATCTTTATTGTCACTGTAAAAGTACAATGAAATGTTATTTACCTCAATCCTGTAGAGTCCTACTATACAGCAATAAACAATTATTATTCTAAACAGCATATCGAGATATACGAATTAGCCTGTACACATATGAAATTATACACCAGGGGTAAACATTAAACTATTTACTGGCTGCACAAGAAATAAACAAATATTATAAGTTCAGAATTGTGAGTTTGAAGCTATAGGCAGTCATACTTCACTTTATTAATCACTTTATCACTTTATTTTTTGCAGTAATTTTGAGCTAAACGCTCTGCAAGTGGTCAGTTTTCACATCAGTCAAATGGCGCAGTTCTAACAGAGACAATGGCTAACAAAACCTACCCAGGCTTGCATAAGAGGCTGTATTTTAGCATGTTGTGCAGTAGAACTGGTTTTATCTCACATTTTCACAGAAATCAAACACTTTGGCTGTGTTTAGATGGAAATTTCTCCTGCCTGTACACCGCTGTGCCTTTCCTGCATTGTGCTATTTGTTCTCCACTACTGGAGATTGACCGCTGTAACTGCAAATGTTGCATGTGCATGTTCACATTAGACATAATACAATAATTCAGAATGTGGAACTGGAGCTTTCCGTGTACTACCACGTTTTCTATCATTGTACAAAAGGAGCTCCATGCTGCCCTTGTTGTTGGGTGCAGTGTGTTTCTAAGCGAGTGTTCTAGAAAATGCTAGAAAATACCCATTGCTCTAGAAAATGCTTTTGAACGTTCTATTCCACCATTTTTTACATATCAAAGGAAACGCAACAACAGCATTGAGGCGTCACATTATTCCAGGAGCAGTAGATTAAAAGGCAGAAGAGATCAAGTTTTTTTGCTTTACCGTTAAGATTGTATGAATGTAAGGTTTTATTCACCTTCTCTCCAGGCTCTCCGAGTGGACCTTGCGGGCCTGGTTTTCCTCGATCCCCCTAAGCAGACAAGTTTAAATGAATTCCACGCTAACAGAGCATAAACTGGAAAAAGCATTCTCAGGGCATATATGGCAAATAAGATGAAAGAAAGCATTGAAGCAGTCTGGATGCACATGCATCTTGCTGCTAAACAGATGTGCTCGGCTGAGCTGGGGATGTGGGGTTTGATTAAGCAGCCATGGCGTTCCCCACTCACTCGGTGTCCTTTGTTTCCTGGAAGCCCTGGTAGTCCATCAAAGCCCCTGTCACCCTGCGTGAAAGACAGAGATGCATGAGCAAGATGTATAGTGTGGGCAGCATAGCACACAAACTAAAATACATGAGCACATGGACAAACATCCACACATACACAGCACAGGCCCCCCATCAATGAGCGTATATACTATATTTTCTGCTATATTTTAAGTGACGTTTATGCTTGTAATAATAATAATAATAATAGGCACTCTCCTTTATACATGACTATTTCCAGCTTCTCCTTAATCACTTAGAATTAAACATTAAATTGCTTTTGTAACCACGCCTTTAGAACTGCTATGCAAATGACCTGTTTTCTGATTGGTCAAAAAGCAGCCTGAGCTGAAACATTCGTCACTTCAGCCTGAGTGAGTGAGCTACGCCATTGTAATGCTGAATGCATGGTCATATGTAAATGTGTTTTCAGTTGTGACATCACAACCACAGAGAATTAGATAAAGGCTGTTTTGCTGATTTTTGTGCAAGAAAAAGATGTTTACAAAGTACTTCAAGCTCTTAAAGAAGCAGTTTTCCAGGGTAAACTTAAATTTAGAAGGTCTTCATTATTCTTGTCTTTTCCCCCTAAAGGTCTACTTATGACATTTTGGTTTTTTCAACTTAATTTCACTAAATAACTGTCATAACTGTTAAAAATAATTTTAACTTTTTATCCTTTAATGAAAACAGTTTCTGCCGCTGTGCTTTTAAAACTGATATATGTAAATGACCTCAGCTCTGATTGGATTTCCTCCACTATGTCTCATTTAAAATGCAGTCAGGACTGAAACAAACTGCTGCATGCTGAATAGGCTAATGTTAGTAACTGTGTTCATAACATAAGCAGTAAATGATACATTTAAGAGTGTTTATGTACTGCATCAAACTGAAAAACAAAGAATGTATGGTTTGATCTGATACGGGCCCATAACTGACTCCTCTCTCCACGTCATTACTTTTCAATAATAACTGCACATGCACACACACACATACACACACACACACACACACACACACAGGTTTGACAGGCATCCTCTGAGGATCACCTCCATCTGCTGTGGGTCTGTGGGTGGGAGACAGCGCTCGGAGTTCAGAGGACAGAAAAACACCCAGCGGATTCACCTGCCACTGACGGCCTCATCTGCTCCGTCAGGGGATGGTGGTTTATTTACTGATCCTGTCCACCAGCTGGAGTGGCCTGAATGCTTTCCATTCTCTGCTCCCTCAATACAACACGGCTCTGGGCAGCCAGAGGCTCATTTGACAAGTGAAAAGCATTAAGGTGCACTATAGTCAGTCTAGTGTTCCAACCTCAGTCAACACACACAAGCTAACATGTGCCTAACCTTACCGCAAACTCAGGGACTGATCCAGGCACCAAGAGTGATCAATATATGTATATAAACAATATAAACTATTAATGTGGCCTGAATATTTTTGTATTTGTATTGTGTAGTGTACTTTTATACTGTACTGTTGTATAGCTTTTATTCTATTGTTTTTGCTGCTCTTTGTTTCTGTCCACTTTCTGCCACTTGTGGGACTAATGCAGATTATCTTATTTTATCTTATCTCTTATCTTCCGCATCATTCAATACTCTTGTCTACACTGACTCTGGTCACTTCTAACATTACCAGAATTTGTATTGTCAGTATTGTTATGCGCTTTCTTTCCCAGTCTGTTTACGACATAGACTAAGTGTTATAGACGAAACAGAATAAACTGTGAAAAATGTCATTTTTATTTAAAAAAGGACTAATTTGCTACTTTGGGTGTATTTATCAGTGTTGTGAAAATAAGGTGGCATAGACTTGTTGATGTGGTTTAGGACGCAGCATGACTTTCTCTGCGCTATAAAAATGTGAAACATGAACATGTATTAGAGTTTGTGATGACAGCTATCATAAAAGCAGAGGAATCTGATCCAAGACAGGCCTGTCCAGCCCTGGTGTTGTCTGTAACGGTTGCCAGTAGCTTTTGTTCAATTTTATAGCTCACAGTAAGTCATACTATGTCCTAAACCGCATCCACAAGTCTTAATGTAGAGTTGGATGTGGTTTGCTGGACGTTCTGAGGATGTTTTAAAGGAAGTGATCTGAGTAACTACTGATGATTGAATGGTTGTTTGCAATGAATCTTGTAGCTCCAAACCAAAGAAGCCAAACCTGAACACCATGTAGTCTTGACAGGTTGGCTACATCTGGAGCAAATGGAACCTTATATAAAATTGTTTTTCCACCTAATCCTTCCTTTAAAAGTAACAGAAGAATCTCACCTTTGCCCCTGTTTCTCCTGGAGCTCCTCGACCTCCGTCCGCCCCCGAACGACCCTAAGAGAAACATACAGCTCTGCTTTTCCAGGTTTCTCCATGTACTGCTGCTTTTCTTATGCAATATTCAGTAGAAACAAGTTGAAGATATACAGGCATGTCTCAGTGCTCATTTACATCCTCTTAAACCAATAAACCCTGTATATGTTTCTACGCTCTAGTCCAGCTACATGATTCCCATACTTACATGGCTTACATATTAGTTTAACAGAAGTCACAGTAAAAACCATAGCAGTTACTGATCAATAAGCCCTCAGAATAATAACTGAAAAATAATCCTGGACTTCAAAGCGTTAATATTTGTCACGACATTGACACTTTGAACATGCTTTACAAAAAGAAAAAACATTTCTGAGGGATCACAGTCGGTAATAATGCAGTGCAAAGCTCCTACCCTCTTGCCTGGTTTCCCGCTTAGACCTGGAGGGCCTGGCAACCCACGCAGCCCCTTTGAAACAGACAGAAGAATAAAAGACAGAGTTAAATGTGTATGCTCAGTTTTTACCAAGCCAGCATACATTTAAGTAATCCTTTAAGAATTTACTCAGGGAAGATATCAACACTAAATCTCACAAAACCATTACTTTAGTAAACAGTGTAACATTAGAATAGCAGAGAGTATAACTTGAAATTGCTCACCGGTGGCCCAGTGTCCCCACTGTCTCCCTTAAGGCCACTGGGACCCGGTGGACCCTGAAACAAACAAATATTTCACATAATACACTTAAAAAACAAATAAAGTACAAAAAATGCATGATATGGGCCCTTTAATTTTAACATGTTTGGACACAGAGCCGCATGTGTGTTGTTAATTCACATTCTAATGAGTGCGAGATTCAGAAAATGTCACAAATATTTGTTGTAAATATAAAACATAGCAATATGATCCCAATATGACATTTTTTCAGAATCATGAGCCACTAAATATTTTTCAGTAAAATAAATCAAAGTTAATTCAATCTTCCTGTAACAGAGAGCTTCCAACAACGACAAGACTAAAGAGCATGCTAATAGCAAAACCTACACTTTCTAAGTTCTCTGCTAGCAGGTGAACTGCTTATAAGGATATAGGGCTTTCAGATCTAGTACTATGAGCATTAATGCAAATGCTATGCAAAATAAAAGCTCTTACCACTGGTCCCGGTCTGCCTGTAAGGCCTAAAGGTCCTGAGGGTCCCTTCAGCGAGAGCTGAGAGAAGAAACATACTACAATTAAACGAGAGTTCACAGCAGATCTGCTTGTGTTTGTACATGTTCATCAAGCTCAAGCCAAGAGTGAGTCACAGCACTGCATTCATTAAGCCCAAACCTGCGGAATAGAGTCTCTGAATACATTACAGGTGATTATGCGGACGTGGCTGGAGGAAGCACAGCCAGGGTAACTTTGATGAAGTGCTGGAAATGAGGCAGGTCTTACTTTGGCTTGCTGTAGAATGGCTTGAGCCTGTGCTTCCTGAGCAGACACCACAGGGCCCTTCTGAGAGTGGCCACCATACTGAAACTAAGAGAAACACACAGAGACAGAGAGAAGAGGGAAACAGGATGGAATGGAAGCAGGCTGTAATCAGGACCAGCAAATTAACCATCGACTATATTCCATATAAAACAAAATGTATTTAATGTATTTGATGAACTATGACTAGTACAATGAAAGGCCTTCTGCTGATATCATAGCTCCACCATGTGGCTGAAAGCTCCTACTGGCACAAATACACGTCCACGTTTCTGTATGCAGCAGATGTTCTCCTCCAGCCATAGTGGTCTCGGTGGTGAGCAAAGCATATGTGGGCGAATACAATGCATTTTAGTACTTACTGGTAACATCAGCAAAGTGCCTGGAGGACCAGGTATCCCATCAACGCCTGCGAGTCCAGGGCGCCCCTCAGGCCCCTTGATGAAGAAGCGGAAAACAATGGTAATATCCATGAATATGTGAGTGCTTGTGTTTGTGAGAATGCACGCGTAGGTGTGTATGTGTAAACGCACCTACGCGTGTATTGGAACACGTCGCTCTCCACAAAATCAAGCCCTATAAAAACAACCCACGCTCCATTTCCAGGGGGCACATCAGTCAACCTTCAGCTCCCTATCAATTAGCCCGTCTCCAGAGTCCGTGTAATCCACACTCATATAAAAGCCCAATGCTCCTATAAGCCCCAGCTAAAACATTAAAGAGCCTGGCTAATATGAGCTGTCACTTAGAGGCAATGTTGCTAACAGCAGGTGCTCCTTTTCGAGTAAGGAAGTCTGAGCGTACCTGTCAGGCCCAGAAGTGTTAAAAGAAACGTACACGCACGCAGACTGAAAGACACATTGTGCCCCAGGCTGTGGAGGCTGATGTTTGAAGAACACTACCTCGAAAAGCTTGGCTTATTCTCTTTAAGTGTCAGCACGGCCTATAGAGCTGAAATGGTGGGACTGATTCCAACGACTGAAAATAAAGCTTGCATCTGCTGTATGGATATAGGAGGACAGTCTTCAAAAATGTCTGTAAGTGGCAGATGTTGTTCTCCAGCCATAGGGGCCAAGTATAGCAGGCAAATATGAAGCGTTTCAGTGATTCCCGGCGACAGGAGATTGATAGCTCATTTGTATTTATGTTTTGTATTTACTCTGCAGAATCTGCTATTCGAACGTGTTGCAGTTTTACTGCAATTCTGCATTATCTAGTCATGTGCAAACGTTTGAACACAATTGTGTGCAAGCTTTCTATTTTATTGATTTTCTAAGTGAAAATAAGTACCTGCTATACTGGGAAGAAATTTAAGTATACTTAATACTAAGTATATTAAACATATTTAAGTATTAGCACATAATTAAACAGAGTTTAATACACAAAAATAGAATGTAAAATACAAAATGTGCCATAACGTTCGAACAGGTGGTTTTATGTTTTATTTTTCCCGCTTATGACAGAATTTTAACAGGTTTGTTTCGGGTTCATACAGGCTTTATTTGGGCAACAGTTGAGTTCAAGAAGAATTTTGTTGAGTTTAGATTAAAACAAATCAGGCCTGCTTAAAATTCTAACCACAGAGGAAATGGCCAAAGCCAACTGTGTGAATGGACCAAGTCTGTACAGATGCTGCTGAGGATGAAACCTCTGAGGGACCTGCTGACCTGGCCCCAGACCTCAAGCAGCAGGGAGCCATGACTCACGTTATACTCTGACCTCATTTTTTCCGAGTCTCGTGGGTGATTGTTCTTGTAGAATTACTCATTGCCTTTCCACCCCCCATCATATTCACACAGAATAAAGTTCACACAAGTCTAACCCTTTAAAACTTATTATTATTATAATTATAATAATTTTTTTTTTTTTTAATTATTATTACCATTACTATTATTATTATTATACTGTTTTTGAAATGTCCAGGTGTTTGTGCACCCAAAGATGATAATGATGATAATGATGATGCTTGTTATTGACAATGACTGTCATCATCAGATCATGAACACAAAAAACTACAATCTGTTTCCAATCTACTCAAAATTAAGCCAACATTTCACTTTATCAAACAACGCAAAGAGAAAACATCTCAGATATTGGTCCAGATGACCTTTAGCTGTGGGCCTCAGCACAAATTACATAACGTCAGATGAAAAGAAATAAACATACTGCAGAGAAACTAAGCTAAAGAAAAGGTAGAGTTGGGGTAAATGTGGGCTGACAATTCATTAAGGATCGAGGGTTAAATTTGCTCCCAAGCCCAAATATCTTTGAAATTATACTCAAACTGGATCAAACCCCAGATGAGACATTTTTGGGGTACTCACCACTTCACCTGGGTCTCCCATGGGCCCTGGAGGGCCTGTTATTCCAGGTGAACCTGGAAGACCCTGAGGAACAGAAAAACACTAATTAGCCCGAGGAACGTACACACTAGGCTTTGCCTGGCTACATACTGTAGCCAATGGCTTTAGATCAACATTCAGATAAAACATGATAAGAACACGAACCGCTGGTCCTGGAGGTCCAGGAGGTCCTTCAATCACGGTGCCCTGAAGAACACAAAACCACAGTGTAAACACAGTTTACATCAACCGCTAAACATTCAGTTACAAAACATTGGAAATTACAGATGAGTAATGCTTAGCTCTCACCGGTTCGATGATGGCTTGTTCTCCCTTCTGGCCTTTCTCAAAGTCTTGATTTCCCTAAGGGAAAACAGACAAATAAGATATCAGTGCTCCCTTATGATCAGTACACTGACTGACAGTATCTGAAATAAGTGTAAATGCCTTCATTCTAGGCAAGGAATCTGATATTTTTACTCATGACATTAATTACTATGCTAAGGACTCATTCAGCCTGTTTGATATTTCTACTTATTTTAAGTGATTGAATTAAGCCATTCTCTAAATACAGCTGATTATGAATTATCCCATTCTCTAAATACAGCTGATTATGAATTATCCCATTCTCTAAATACAGCTGATTATGAATTATCCAATCCTCTAAATATAGTTGATCAGATGATACATTTTGGGCATCTGAAGTTTGCCACAAGGCTGATTTGCCGTCTTGGCTGATCTACAAAAATTTGAGTAAGAAGGCTGTGCTACTTAAAAGTATTCTTTATATAATTTTAATATTTAATATTATGGTACCACTTTAAAGTCAGGCTACCCTGCTAAATGGTTTATACGTCAGGTTGTTAATTAGGTTGTTGACAGTTTATAAATGGCAGGAGCATGTTTATAAAGACATGATGAAGCTGACAGTTTAACATTCTGTCTGAGATAGAGACAGACTAAGCTCATCATAAGCAGTATAAGCAGTTTTCATTCAGGAGAGCTTAGGTTATAACGCTACAAGACTCCGCCTAACCTGCCCGACCCAGGTCCCAGCGCCTTCTCTCTCAGCCGGGCCATAGCGATCCTCATCGATCTCGTACTCCTCATACTCCAGCTCCGAACTGTCGGTAATGTTCTTGAAGTCATATTCAAGGATCTAAAAACATCATTTGTGCATCATTTCCACATGAGTAAAACACATTAACATAGCTACAGAAAACAAAATCAGAGTAAACAGCAAACTGCCCTCCCACACACACAACTAATCTGTTAACTGGCTCAACTTTCCACCTTCACACATCACTCTGTGATGCAAAAAAACACATCCATTTTCATTTGTTCTTGTATACGTAGATTGACAGTATATTTATTTGTTTATTTGGAACCACTGCTAATCTTTTACACATGTAAAGAACAATTACATTCCAGTACATTCCACCTGACCGCTAATACAAATTTGCACAATTTTTTGGATGTTAAAAAATGACTGTGTACCAAACTGCACATCTTTTTATTAAAATGAACTTTTTTTTTTACTAGTTTAAAGTTCATATTTCTAGTTTATTTATGCATGTGTGTTTTGTGTCTTTTTTGTACTTCGTAAAATCTGGAGGCATGCTGTATCGTCTCACTGTTTACAGGTACATTACAGTTTCCTTTCACCTGACTTAAGAAAAAAATACAGCTCTACCTCTTACCTCATATTCACTGATATTGGTGGCCACCGTTACCGTGGAGACGGAGAGGTCATCGTAGGTGTTGCTGTAGACATTCTCATACTCCTCCACCTCAGGCTTTTTCACAGGCCCTTCCTCCTGCACGGAGCAGACCAGAGTGAGTACAAAGTCATGGCAACGGTAACCAAGGAGACACTGAGCAACGCTGACCACTCCCGATCTGCATCCTGAGCAAGCCAGGCCTACCTGGGCCCGCTCGGGTCTGACAATGGACGCTCGAGTACGCCAGCATTGCTCAGCGGTCGCGTGGAATATTAGTGGGCTAGGAGTTACGGAGACGTTGAGCTTTCAAAGCCAGTGTCAGGTGTGAGTTATTGAAGTTTAAGTGGCATCTGTGAGGTAGTTACTGCATCTGTGAGGTAGTTACTGCATCTGTGAGGTAGTTACGTGGCGGTGGCGATGAAGCAGCAGGGGCGATACAGAAAAGTAAACTCTACTACTGAGGCTTACACCCTCAGCAAAAACCAAAGAAACTGAAACAACACCTACATATATCACCGCCGCAATAGGCGAATGCATCAAAGTGATGGATTACTGTAAGCTACGTTTGAGATATAATAAGATTTGCTTTGAGTCA
The DNA here is from genome assembly GCA_037577275.1 of Bryconaethiops microstoma. Lineage (NCBI taxonomy): Eukaryota > Metazoa > Chordata > Actinopteri > Characiformes > Alestidae > Bryconaethiops > Bryconaethiops microstoma. The sequence goes on along the minus strand of JBBJLS010000140.1, from coordinate 3,268,360 downwards.
GCTCTATTACGGCAAAATGTTTCTGAAATACAGAAAGTCAATTTCGTGAGGCGAGGCGTGTGAGGGTACAAGGGATTTCGCTATCTTAAAAGCAACAGAATAGGTTTCGAGGCACACATCACAGAGCCCAAAAAAACACGCACATTCTCTCACTTTCATCTGCACAAGTTCAAGTGTTGCAGCTGAAGATGAGTCATAATCCATGTGTGACTAAAGCGACAATGAAAATCAAATCAAATTTACACAGAACGTCTAATTGCAGTGTACCAGAAAAGAGGCAATTGGCGTGCCTGCGCTTGTTTATTTTTGTACTGAAGTTAAGAGGTTAAAGCAATACTTAGCCAAAAACCTAATTTACACACTTTCCACTTATTGCAGATGTGGTCAATCAGTCAAGAAATGTTTTGTGTTTCCGTCTTCAGTTTAGAGTTGAAGACACAAGGCTGATGTTGGAAATGACGAGCTGAACATGGTTTGAGAGAAGCTTTGGGAATGTATGTCCTGAAAAGATTTGAGTGTCTATTGATTTCTATTGTTTGTTGGCAACATTAGCCTCAGAGCTCCAGTGCTAAACTGAAGAAGCAGTTTACAAATTGTGTAGTTTTTTTGTCAAACCATTATGTAACACTATAAAGTACGTAACAGTTATATCTAATAATGGGCCAAAATTTGTAGGTATGTGATGATTTATGTGCAATATGAACGGCCTCTGTTAGCCTGGGGGGTCCTGTTCAAAGCCAGAAGCCAGTCTCGGACACCAAATGTGTCTGATTAACTTTAGGATTAAGAGGAACTTTGTGTAAATGAGATTTTTATAAAATTAGCCTACTATCTATGCCAAGACATCTACTAACTACTCACTACATTATAAGCGACTACAGAGCCCCAGTGGACCACTATGAGCAGTTACTGTAGCAGTGGATGGTTAGTGGTGGGCTGGCAAGTTAGGGTGGAGGTGGGTATGGGGGGGTGTCTGTGGTTAGGAGGCGTTAAGAGGGTCAGCAGGTGTCGAGGAGGATGGATTAGGAAGGGCAGGGGGCAGCTGAGTTTGCAATCTACCTCCACCTCAGTCTGTGGAGACTGGGCCAATGCAGTGCGTGTTACAGTAGGTTCCTCAGATAACGAGGTGGGCAGCAGGGTGGGCTCCTCGTGACTGGAGTCTGGCTCGTGAGTGGGCATCTCTGGGATTAAGTCCATCTGGTCGATGGTCCCAGCCTGAGTTTCCGCAGCGGCCGTTGGATGTTCAGTAACAGATGACGGAGCCCCACGTTTGACCTCTAGAGCCAAATACTCAGGCATACTGGTGGACACCTCCAGAAAACCCTCCTCCAGAGTTTCTGCCTCTTTCCTCTTCTTCCGGGACTCTTTCTTGTTCCCTTTCTTCCCTCGGTCCTTCTTCTTTTTGTTCTTTTTGCCCTTCCTGTCTTTTTTGGAACGCTTCTTTGGTGCCTCTGGTTCATCTCCTTGCGTCCCGTCCTCAAGCTTAAGGGTGGCGGCCTTTTGTGAGAAGGGGTTACAGTTTGGAGGAGAGGAAAGCATGAATGGAGAAGAAAGTCAAAGAGGTACAAGTTGACAGTGGAGAAAATGCTATTGACACCACTGGCATTTTGCATTTACTCACCATAACAGGGCACGCATAACATGAAGAGGTATTTAAGTCACTGATCCCATTCCAGAAGGGATTGGCAAACGGTCAATTACTATGGACGATGCCTTTTTAAAATAGAGAAATCTTTTCTTTGTGGAAAAAGGGGTCAACCTTATGGTTGGGTTTAGGACTAGGATTCAATTAATTCAATCTCATTACATTACATTGAAATTTTCCAAACATTCCCAAATCTCCAAAAAATAACCTATGTAAATATCTGTAACAGTGTTAAAGGCAGGTGAACCTGTCAATTTATTTTTCTGATGGTGATGTTTTCAGAATAAAAAAACTTTATTGAAAATGGTTGCGTTATTACTGCACAGACACACAGAGACACAGAGACAAGAACAATATAAATATTCTAAAATAAATCCAGTAAAACTCATAAGAAATACACCACGGTAATTACACAAATGCTGGATATTGATACTATAGACCAGGAACTTATAGTTAACTTGGTAAGACTGTTGCACATAATAACAATAATAATAATAATAATAATAATAATAATAATAATAACATAATAAAATGATTGAGCACCAAATAAGAAAACTGCACATGATATTGCACATGGTAGAATATTGCACATAACAATAAGATAATAATGATATTGAAGTGATGTAGTGTGCCTGGAGTCTTTACAGGTTCATGTTTAACGACTAATTCGTAACAGAAAAGCACAGAGAAAGTAACAGTAACTAGAAGTGCATGTTTGCATTGTTGTTCCAGTTGGATTGAACTCAAAAGAACAGATTTGGTAAGACAGTCTCATTCGAACACCTGTACTTTTTATGTTTGGAGTCAAATTTGCATTGCAGATGTCACACATTTCATACATTTATTCATGGAATTCAGAAGCTGGCCGAGGAGTTTTTGTTGTTTTCTGAGTAATGGTAAATGAGTTGCTGCCCGAATAAGGGCATTGCAACCTTTGTTGAGTGTATAAAACCAAACCTGTGTCTGTGTGTGTGTTTGTGATGGCTTGGGTGGATCGTGAATGGGATCAGTGTGTAACAGCAGAATTGGGTCAGTAATGCAAGCGATGTTGATGAGACCAGATTTAACAGCCGGTTCCCTCAGCTGTGGCTCAGTGCAGTGCAGAAAGCCAAATGGCTCTGCCTCTCAATAGCTGCTGACAGAAAACTCTCTCACACACACACACACACACACACTCACACACACAAGTATACAAGGCGTGGGAAGCTCTGTGCACAACTGAATGTTCCATAAGACCTTAAACGATCCTCCCAGAGGGTTCTCCAAAAAATGCAACCCACTGACACACTTAGTCATCTTTGTGACTCACACACACGTGCAGACACACAAACACAAACTCTCATGTGCATACTACACACACACACACACACACACACACACACACATATATATACATTTCCCATGGGTATACATATATATATATATATATATATATATATATATATATATATATGTCCAATATGTGTTATCAATATGTGTTACCAATTCTATATATAACATGTCTCATGTATATTATCCATATGTGAGTATCCATAAATGAGTGTCTATATGTAATAATAGGGTCCCATGTGTTATCCATATATGAGGATCTATATGTAATAATAATGTTCAAAATGTACTGTATTAGTTTTTTATGCAAAATATTCACATAACTATAATACATTTGTAAGTATCTAGCTTTGTTAAATATACTGTATATGTAAGTACCTGTATACAAAACCATATTTTGAATGTACTCACACACTTGTTTTTACACAAATCAGATGATACACGTTACGTACAGCCGTTTTCTAAGCCTAGTTTTAAACCTAACCCGAATCCTAAACTCAGCAACCAGAAAGAAATGTTACTGTTCTTTCAGTTTTAAAAAAATGAAATATAACAACTTGTTTGTCCTGAATGCAAGTAATCCATGCGTTGTGTTCTTTTTAACCCCTTAAACCCTAAGAGTCTGTCAGGCCCTGTCAGCAGTCGCTAGAGGCCACCAGAGACGGTGTATTATGTTTTGGGAACTTTCATTATGAAGGGTGAGGGGGTTTTGTTATTAGTGCTTACAGCTGTGTTAAATTAGTGAGGAAGTCCTTGGTTTTGTATTTAAGGGGGAGATTTGCAGGACGAGGATGAGGACCTGGACTTCTGGAGGACCGGGTGGATTGATGGATCCCCAATTTTGGTTCCGGAGCGCATCACGGACCCCCTTGTCTTTGACTCGACCGCAGAGGAGCTCCCTGAATGGCGAGGCGGGAGGTCTGCGGCTTGGAGACGAAGGAGGCATTGCGGTCCACAACACTCGTGTCTCCCACCCGCTCACCAGCTGCCTGGGAAGTCGGAGACTTCCTCTGACACTCCTCCGCTCAGGCTTGTGCCCGACTCGCCCCCTGAAAAAACAGCGAGCCTCATTTGTGGCCATCTTGGGTCTGAGGACCCCAAGCAAGCTGGCCCTAGAGGCATTGCACCTGCCTACTATGCGGCAAGAAGTGCCTCCTTCAGGAGCTACGTGGCCTGACCAGCCCATAGCTGAAAACAGGAAGCAGTCCCGACAGCACCAGGCAGAGCGGGAGTGGAGGACAGTTGAGCTCACAGGCTTTCTCACGGGCCTGACGAGCTTCCTGCAACAGTGGTCGGACCAAGCAGCTGACGGTCCAGGGACCCTACGCGCATTGGCGAGTCGACCGCAGCCCTGGTTGCATGCGAACCTGAGGCCAGCAGCCACGCCAGAGATACCAGCTGTAAAGCCAGTGAGTGCTCGTGCCGCTGCAGCCCCAGCTCCAGAGAGTGTTCATGCCGCTTCAGCCCCAGCTCCAGTGTGTGTTCGTGCTGCTGCAGCCTCAGTTTATAGTGCAGAAGCAGCAGCCCCAGTTTATTGTGCAGAAGCTGCGGCCCCAGTTTATAGTGCAGAAGTTGCAGCCCCAGTTTTTAGTGCACAAGCTGCAGTCCTGGGTTCTTCTCATGCACCTGCTGCCCCAGTTCTGGAAGCTACAGCCCGGATTTCGTTTTGTGCAGCTGCAGCCCCAATTGATAGTGTAGAGGCAGTAGCCCCAGTTGGTAGTGTAGAGGGAGTAACCCCACTTGGTAGTGTAGAGGCAGTAGCCCCACTTGGTAGTGTGGAGGCAGCAGCTCCATTTGGTAGTGTAAAGGTTGTAGCCCCACTTGGTAGTCTAGAGGCAGCAGCCCCACTTGGTAGAGTAGAGGCAGTAGCCCCATTTGGTAGTGTAGAGGTAGTAGTCCCATTTGGTAGTATAGAGGTAGTAGCCCCACTTGGTAGTGTAGAGGTAGTAGTCCGACTTGGTAGTGTGGAGGCAGCAGCTCCATTTGGTAGTGTAAAGGTTGTAGCGCCACTTGGTAGTCTAGAGGCAGCAGCCCCACTTGGTAGTGTAGAGGCAGTAGCCCCACTTGGTAGTGTAGAGGCAGCAGCCCCATTTGGCAGTGTAGAGGCAGCAGCCCCATTTGGTAGTGTAGAGGTAGTAGCCCCACTTGGTAGTATAGAGGTAGTAGCCCCACTTGGTAGTGTAGAGGTAGTAGTCCCACTTGGTAGTGTAGAGGTAGTAGCCCCACTTGGTAGTGTAGAGGTAGTAGCCCCACTTGGTAGTGTAGAGGTAGTAGCCCCATTTGGTAGTGTAGAGGTAGTAGTCCCATTTGGTAGTATAGAGGTAGTAGCCCCACTTGGTAGTATAGAGGCAGCAGTCCCACTTGGTAGAGTAGAGGCAGTAACCCCATTTGGTAGTGTAGAGGTAGTAGTCCCATTTGGTAGTATAGAGGTAGTAGTCCCATTTGGTAGTATAGAGGTAGTAGCCCCACTTGGTAGTATAGAGGTAGTAGCCCCACTTGGTAGTGTAGAGGCAGCAGCCCCACTTGGTAGTGTAGAGGTAGCAGCCTCACTTGGTAGAGTAGAGGCAGTAGCCCCATTAGCCAAGCAGCTAACCCCGTACCAGCGCCAATTCGGCTCCAGTCTTGTTTTTCGGCCCTCGCGCCGTTTTGCATTGTCTTCAATTATAGTATCTAAAGAAACATGGAGGTCTGCACATGCGCCTGCTTTGTGTGCTTGGGAGAACAAGCCGTGACAGGGTCCATATGCGTGCCTACACTTCAGTTCCTCACCCTCAAACCTACATAAGTGGTCTATTAGTAGTTTCTGAACAAATTGAAATGCTGAATAATGCGGCTTAAGGTTAAGACCTCAATAAGCCTCAAGAGTTCAAGGAGTTGAGGGAATAGCAAAGGATAAACTCTGCTGGCGGTACGTTAGCATGATCTCATTTCACGCTATCTGAGTTCTACAAGCTTTCATTCGCTATGAGCGACGTTAGCAGTTCTGGGTGAAATATCCTCTAAGGCTTCTTGGCGCAGGAGACGCCGTGCTAATAAATAAAGCGATCGAGGGACAGATGGGGAAGGCAGCTCTCTGACAGCTCCGGGTCTACGCGTCCTTGCTTCTCCTTCTACTGGCTGCCTAAAAGACGGCTGCTGTGGGACAGAAGCCCAGAAAACCTGCAGCAAATGTAAATGTTGAAACCCCAAGCGACCGAAGACAAGCTAAAGAGACCCTGGAGAGTTCTTGTCATGTGAACTTTAACAGACAAAACAAAACATTTGTAGTTACTAACTTACACACATCTTCTACAGAACCCATCGGTTTGTTGGTTTGAAGCTATGTCTAAAAGAATTCAGAAAATGGAAATGCTTTGGAGTAATGGAGCTCCGTCTATTACCTTTAAGATGAGTTGGATCCAACCTCAGTACCTGACCTCCCTTATGCTCTCACGGTTGTAATCAAATCCACACAGCAATGTTCCAAAACCTACTATAAAGCCTTACCAGAAGAGTAAAGGCTGTTACTGCAATGAAGGAGGACAACCTCCCCTATTAATAGCCTCGATTTTATAAGGAATGTTCAGGGAGCAAGTGTCCGCACACTTTTAGACAGGTAGTGTAAGTCTGTAAGGAATAAAAGCGCATTTATGTGAAACAAAAATATGAAGCAATAAACTTTCACAGAGAAAATGGGAGAGTGATAAAAATGATAGAGGAGGTCGAGAGAGGGAACCTAAGAGTCTGATGAGAGAGACAGGAGGCCAGGCCGACTGTCAGTGTGAAAAATATAGTCATTTAGCTTCAAATGCAATTGGGAGCGGCAGGGCGAAAAAACAAGTGGAAATCGTGCCGCTTTAGAGTTGCTGGAGTCAGAAGGCGTGAGGGATCCCTGAGAGAGGTGTGTGTGTCAGTGTGTGAGTGTGTTATGGCTCAATGCGAACTGAAAAAAGCTTCAGGATGGTTCTAAAATGTCGGGTTGCGACTATATCTTGCTTGAAAGGCTCATTGCTGCTTTCGACGGGAGACCATCTAGCATTTAGGTTAATAGAAAGTTTATATATAGCTGAATTCATGTGGTCTTATGTAGTTTCCACCATCTACAGTCATCCATTCTGGAGCCAATCTGATAAAGACAATAATGATACTTAACTATTGAGAGTAACATGCCGATGAAGCTTATTTTGTCCACTCAAACAGCTATATCAAACTACGCTGTTATTTAAAGGGCCCATACAATGGCAAAAATACAATAAAATAAAAAAAGAACTTTATAAACTAGTACATTCGCATGTAACTGCCTATTCAGCCTATTGTTTAGCTCCACTCATTCACTCCGAGGTTACAAGGTGTGTTTGAGTCCTCTGAATGAGGCACGATGCAGGGTGGAAATCAGAAATGGTAGGATATGGGCACTTTAAGTAGAAAAAAAACCTTTCTTTAGAGTCATATTTGGGTAAATATGAAAAATGAGATTAATCATGATTAATCACACCTTATAATGGGATTAATCATGATTAATTATTTCAATCTGTTGACCCCCATTGTTTGCGTAGTGTTTCTGCAGCTGCTGCATAATACAAAGAGGTTTCTGTTACTGGAGATGAAGAATAGATTATAATGAAAACTTAGTGCATGTGTCACTAAGCTAATTTATGGTTCATTTATGGTATATTTTATTTGTTAGAGTACGCAAGCATGAAATGCCCCTAAATGCCTAGCCCTGCGTGTGCATCTGTGTAAGTGTGTGGAGGTCCTCACCTCCTCAGGGTTGAGGTTCTGGGTGCTGTAGGGCAGAGAAGTGTCACAGTCCGGAATATAGTGTAGACAATAATCAGCGGCAGCCTGGGGGTCCTCCACAATCAGCAACTGCTGGACCTCACCCTGTTACACACACACACACACACACACACACACACACACACACACACACACACACACACAGCAAAACACCAGTCAGATAATACAGCCACACAGTGAAAGGCCGCATGAGGCCTTACAAACACAGAAAAAAAAACAATAGGTATGTGTCCGCTGGCCACAGCGTACAATACTGTAAATATGATGCAATGTAGAAACTCCTTAGGAGAGCTTATAAGAATTCAATCTAAAGGGAGGTTCAAGCTGTAACTTGACAGTGTGAAGCATGATGGACGAATTGCTGGGTATGTTGATGTTACTGATGCTTAACTGACATGCCAGGGCCCTCTTGGAGCTGGAGTGTGTGTGTGTGTGTGTGTGTGTACACAACACACTCAAAAGCTGCCTCTCCCCTTCCTTAATCTGACTTCCACAATGCCCTGGCCCTGTCCCAGAGGTGCTGTGTGGGCCTTTGTGCCTCGAGTCTCACTCCTTTCCCAAATAAGCATTGTCTCTCTGCTTTTAACACACAGTTACAGCGCTGCGTCTGGGGATCTAACCCGCAGTCTGACACCCGTTCCAAAAACTCTCTGTGAAGAAGTCAAACTGATGTGTCAGTCACTCCCGTGCAATTCTGATGAAACCAGTGGTAAAAAGTGACTCAATGTGTGTTTAAGGAGAAGAAGGTAAAAGAATGTCTGTATTAGGCCCAGTAAATACTAGCATAGCATAAGTGAACACCAATACACACACACACACACACACACACACACACACACACACACACACACACACACACACACACACATTTGCCAGGCCTTATGATTTACAACTGAACTGTCTATTCTGTTTATTTCATGCAGCTATTAAATTACAAGCCTTAAGAAATTGGCTGATTTGCTCTCTTGCTTCCTACCCATCTTTACTTACTAGCTAATTCTAGGTTGTACCGGCACAAAATACCAGGTTCTGTCACCCTGATATAAGAACACACACTTACACAAGGGTGTGAGTCATCTTACTTAAGGAAGCGAGTAAGGAAAAGCCAGCCAATTTGGGCCATTTTGATTGGTCAGTTTGGTATGAAACGGTGTTATAGTATGTTATGTCAAAGCATGCAACAACAAAAAAAAAAGATTTAGTTTTGACTGTAATAATATGGTAATGCAAGCATGGGACATTTCTGTACCAGAAAACCAGATCATATCTCAATTCAGGTGAGAGGCCTATTGCAAACGGGGCAAACTCATTATTCCCACAAACTCTTGCCACTTGTCTGGGCTGCTTAATAACTCTGCACCCCCAGGCACCCTTCCGGTAGGTAACTGGGACCTGCAGTGGCCGCTGCCAATTGGGGGACTGGAGACAACTTGTTCTGTCGCTAAACAGAGAGCTGGGACGAGCCCGGCCAGAGATCAAAGGCAGGTTTCAGCCGTGCTACCGCTTAGCGCCTGGCCCAGTGACAGAAGCACAGAACATGTGGGGAGTTAAGGGCCTGCAGTAACCATGGAGTCTCTCCTATCAGCACGCCTAAAGCAGGGCTTCAGCCAAAAATCACATTTACACACCCTTCCACATATGTAGTCGATCATCTAAGACATGGACCTACAAGGCTAATGCCTGTACCATTACACTCTTACTCCATAAGTCAAATAGACTTGCTTATGTAGTTTTTGACACTTTAAGACACACAGACAAACACAGTCACAAACAGTAGCAATGTAGCATCCACAGTTTACCTTAAAGCATGATATAATTCTTAATTTGATGAAAATAAAGAATAAAATAATTATTGAGGCTTAGACCACGCCTCTCAGCACAACTGACAACTGACCGATTCAAATGCATTAAGAAGCGCAGACATTCCTTTAATTAACCTTTAATGACACACACTAGGACCATTTCATGAAGGTTATTCAAACTTCATACACTACATGGACAAAAGTATTGGGATGCCTGACCATTACACCAACAGGATACTTAATGACATTGTATTCAAATCCATAGATTGGACTTGGTCCCCTTTACAGTTATAACAGCTTCCACTCTTCTTGGAAGGTTTTCCACAAGATTTTGGAGTCTCTGTGGGAATTGGTGTCCATTCATTCTGTAGAGCATTTACGAGGTCAGGGCCTGATGTTGCTCGCAGTCTTTGTTCCAGTTCATACCAAAGGGCTTTGTAGGAACCACACCAAACTCATCCAGCCATGTCTTCATGGAGCTTGCTTTGTGCACTGGGGCACAGTCATGCTGGAAGAGAAAAGGTTCTTCCCCAAAAGGTTCTTCCCCAAACTGTGTCCACAAGCATTGGAAGCTTTGCCCTTCACTAGAAGCAAGGGGCCTCCTAAATTAAATGATTAAGAGGTGTGTCCCAATACTTTTGTCCATATAGTGTATTTCAAACTGCACTTAAATTCTAAATGAGAACAACTTAGAGGACAGTTAAGCAATATTTCAATGTAAAATCTGGAAACTGTTTTGGAAGTACATAAATAGGAATCAATGTCTTCGTCTATTTCTGTCTTAGCAAGACACTTAAAACTTTTAAGCACAGATAGCAACATTGATAAGGCCCGAACCTCGGCCACACCCGTCATTTGCTTGCGGCGCATATACTGTTATGGAATGATGGTTCAGAAGTGGGCCTCAATCTTAATAAAAATGCAATATTTTGAATACCTAAACAGTACCATTAAACATAACCACAATATTAATTAGTATTACTTTTCATTACTTAATACATGGGATTTAATGAAACAGTTCATGAAGCAAATATGAGAGTGTTGCTTAACTCGACCACTTGCTTAACCACCAGTCCTAGTTAAAAAATGTCCAAGAACCACATCTGGCCTGCTTCTGGACTGTCATGGTATATGAGCAATTAAAGGTTGAATGTGGATTAAGTTCAGGCCATATCAGCGTTGGTGTCTGGGTTTCAGAAGTACTTGCTCAATTGTCTTATATATATATGAGGTTAAGAAAAATATACACTTTACCAGGCGTGTCCAAACTTTTGAGTGTTACTAAATGTATGTCACAAAAGCTACGCTGGATAGTAAATCTAATTAGAACAAAAAAGTGACCCAAGAAAATGGCCTTTTTAATCAGGAACATGGCAGTGAACAAGCAGACCAAGAACATTCTTGCTTGAAAAGGCCTTCTAATAGAAAAACAATACTAGGGTAGACAATGCCCCCTATTGGCAAGCAGCCAAAATGCTTGAGCTATATCCAGCTTGACACTTTCTATTCCATAAAAAATCCTGTTCAGCAAGAGAACACTCTGCTACTTTTCCCACCAAAGAGCTCTTTCATCAGACAAGTGTAGCATCCATGACTCATTACGCTAGCCTGCCAGAATCTCACTGGATGAAAGCCTAAGAGGTCATACTTCACCAATACTCGTGACACGCACAGGCCGCTTACTCAATTAACACAAAACCTTAAGAGCCAGTATAATAGAGGGGAAATATGTCAAACTTCAAATAAACTTACAGCACAGAATACCCCCTCCTATGTAAAGGGGGGGGGGGGGGGACTCCCTGCTTGGCCACTCAATAAAACTTGCAAGAAACCAATACAAATAATATGATGCAAAGGGTTGGTGAAATGATATCACAAATTTTCAAAGTGCAGAATATTATATGCATGAGATTTTACATCAAAATGACATTCAATAAACTGCTTGTTCCTCAGGGGGCCACACATGATCATGTAATGAGAGGAAACCTTGGGTTAAATGTGGGTGGAAATGCAGACTTAGAGGAGATACTGAGAATGAAATTTCTCAAGAGATCCTCACAAAGGCAGAGCTCAATGACACGCCCACCCGGACTGTCCAAAAGATAGAGGCCTGTCGTTATCCCTTGGACATAACATAAGGAAGCATGGCTCAAATGTCCCCCAAAAACTACAATTAAGCAACCAGATGTTTATCATGTGGGGGGAAAACACATTAAAGTGGAAATGTACATTACCTCTGGCACATTCTGTTAAACTACACAGTCCTATAGCTTTTACAAACTGTACTCCAGGCACTTCTAGAGTGTGGACTACAGGAATTAGGGGCAAGTTTTGGAACAGATTAGGTGGATTCTGTCACAATCCAGCACCAAAATTTTAACAAGATTTCCCCAGACCAGTGATTTGCTATGCAGGCGTGTTTGAGATGATCCGACCCCAACAAACTACTTGTTACAATCCAATTTAAGCTTTTATTATACATACACTCTGTCTCTCTGCCTCTGCTGTGTATGTATATATGTATACTGTAAAGCCATATGCCATATTGTCGACTCCTTCAAAGGTTCTTTACCATTAAGACATATCAACAGGATTTTTCTCACTAAATTCCCACACACACATACATGCATGCAGTACCCAAACCAGCACTCAGCTGGATTTTATCTGAGCAGCCAACATTCCAAAACGCACAAACAGACTCGGGCATTTCGTTCGACCTCGCAGACACGGTGATGTTTGATGCAGAACAAAGTTCGAGCTCCCAAGCTGTTTTGGCAATTCATAGCCAATCTGGAAGCAATAGAGGCATTAGCCCTGACTGAGCTCCCCGGACTCGCCGGCCTCTCTCCCACGCAGAAGGAACTGGACCAGAACACAAACTTGCCTGCCGGATGCCCCTGGATCCAGGGCCTGGGAAACGTCCCAGGAATGGTCCTCCCCTGGTACCAGCCTCACCCTCAAAGTGGGCTAGTCCAGATGCAGCCACAGCTAGAAAGAGATTTCACAATATACACTGCCAGTCAAATGTTTGGACACACCTTCTCATTCAATGATTTTTCTTTGTTTTTTTTTTTATTTTCAACATTGTAGATTAATATTTAAAACAAACAAAGTGCTGAAGGAACACATGGAATTATGGAGTAAACAAAAAAAAAAGAGTTAAACAAACCAGAATATGTTGTGTAATAAGGTAATGATGGACTGTTGTTTCTTTTTACTTAGTTAAGTGGTTCTTGCCATAATGTGGAATAGAACCGTAGTGGAATAGGATCACTAACTGTGTACCAACCCGACCATCACAACTGATGGTCCTAAATACATGAACTCTTGATAAAGAAACACCTGTTAATTAAATAGTATTCCAGGTCGATTCCTCATGAATCTGATTGAAAAAATGCCAAGAGACTGCAAAGTTGTCATCAGAGCAACAGGTATGTTTTCAATATTGATCTACAATATAGCCAATAATAAAAGCAAAGGAAATCGTTGAATGAGAAGATGTGTCCAATCTTTTGAGCTGTGGATTTCAAACGTATCACTAGTACACTGACCAGCTGCATGTTTTCTTCAAAAAGGACTTACGAACCAAAACAGAATCAAAACGGAATGAAAATCCGAGCTGCCATCCCACAATCTACTTTTTGAAAGAGTTTCTGTCTCTGAGCAACATTTTGTGAACTTAAACACCCTTCCATCTGGCCCTGGTCTTAGATCTTGATGGTCTTGTAAGGAGAATTAAGCATATACTCAGTTTGAATCAATGTAATCAATGTACATAATGTATCCTAAGAGAATCAGTATATTCATTGTATTTGATTATATAGTTGATTTGTCCATTTGATTATTCTTTAGTTGATTGTGCTTTATGTAAGCGTAAAAACACATGTATTATAACACATATATTAAGACTTCAATATTAAGACGTATATATCTTACTGCATGCGAAGAGAGAAAACTTAAATCATTAAGGGATGGCGCCAGTCCTGATGGCCGTTATGGTTGAAGCCAGTCTTGAAGGCCGTTAGGGCACAAGATGTGATTTGGGAACTTGTTTTTCTGCACGTACCTACATGTGCTATGTATTTGTTTCATTAAAATGTTTCAACAGTTATCTGCATCCTGGGCCAGTAGAAGGTCGATATCATGGTTCAGTGAAGGCGCATATCATCTGTAGCCATGATGAAGCATCTTCGCTTTAGAATGTGCTAGAATTTATGACTAGACACTGGCGCCTGAAGTGCCTCCATGACGTATGACTCTCATAGCCTCAATGTCAGGAAAACATATACTAAGTATCTGCGTTTTGAAGATATGAGGTCAGCAGAATCTTCCTGAACTCTGGGACTTCCCTGGAGCGAAGGACTCTGCTCTCTCTGCAGAGACAAATAAAGCCTTTTGTTCTGAGCGAAGCCTTTTTGTCAGTTTGCTGATTTTCCACCTGCCATTACAGTCTACATTAAAGTGCTTTGGCAAACAAAATGCAGTCAGCAAAACTTTGATGAATATTTCTATTACAGTTTTCTGTAGCATTAAAATGCTGTCTATTTTTACTCATATTTTTTATAGAATGGCCTTACACACTGAGTACACCTTTCTGTCTGTCTGAGATGCTCTCCATTCCAGCCTATCAGAGCCAGGTTCTGTTGAAAATACCTACCTCGTGACTTTACAATGACCTGCTCATTCCCTGTTTATCACTCAAAATATAAATTGAATCGCTGAGCCCACATATAAAGATCATACATTTTAATCGTTTACTTTTTCATCGAGTAATCGCTTATCACTGAGTAATCGTGACAGCCCTCATCTTTCCAGATAAGTGCTTGAATGAGATGCACAAAGAGACTGAACGGAAAGAGCGGAGGCTCAGAAACAACAGGGTGGCAGTCAAGGAGAATTACTCATCATTTGTTCCAGACAGTTGCTGTGCACAACGCAAGCTTGGTTTTAAGAGCAGTGGAGACTCTTAATCATCAAGTGGGTGGAGGTGCTGCGGAAAGAACAGGCAGACGGGTGCTGAGGTCTGCAGGAACTGCCGGGTCTGTCTGGGAAAGGAGTGGAGGTTTAATGTAGGTGTGTGTGTGGCACAGGTGGGGCAAGCAAGGTGAAAGTTTTTCTTAGTGGGTTGCTCGTAAAGAAACTTGTGCTGTGGGTGGGAGGGAACGGTTTGCGAGCTTTGCAAGGTTTGCGAGGTTAAGCCGCAGAGTGGGCCGGGTCGAGGAGATTCATTTATTGCTGGGGTGGCCTGAGAGGGCGTGGCATGGCCCGCAGTAGATGTCCAAAAACATCTGGTTTTGCTGGGGATGAAAGAGGAGGAGGGCCTGAAGCGTGCGGCTTCATCCAAAAATGCAAACACAAAAGCTGAGGAGGGAATATCATTTACATGATGCCACAGGGTCCCCACAGGCTTCCATTCATTTATAGCTGGCAACTTGTTGGGTGATTCTCTTAAATCACTTCTGATAATGGCGCCCTTCTAAAGGTTAAAACAGGCACAGCTAATGGGGTCAGGAGGTTGAGCTCTTGTCCTGAGGGAGGAAGAGAGAGAGAGAGAGAGAGAGAGAGAGAGAGAATGTGAGAGAAAGAGAGAGAGAGAGAGAATGTGAGAAAGAGAGAGAGAGAGAGAGAGAGAGAGAGAGAGAGAATGTGAGAAAGAGAGAGAGAGGGAGAGAGAGAGAGAGAGAGAGACAGAGAGAGAGAGAGAGAGAGAGACAGAGAGAGAGGGAGAGGGGTGCTTTGGAGTGGGACTAAAATAACACACCGCAACATACGCAATCACTGCAAGCCCTAAGGACCAGAGGGCTGATGGGATTTCTTCCCCATTTCCATTAATGGCTAACCTTTTAATGAGCTGCACTAGTAGGAACAAGCTCTTAGGAGTCATGCAGGTCAACTCAGAGCAGGCTCAGCTGTACTCCAGGCAACAAATATTAGATCATATATTTGATTAATATGATTATTCTAAAATGGAAAACACAGAAAAACCAATGCGTTGAACACTTCCATTTCAAAATAACTGCAGTGTGCCAGTTTACTTACCGGCTGGTTTGTAAAACCCCATTCCGTACTTTTCTGGTTTTAACTCCAGCTGCAGTCTAAAAAGTGTGCCGATCCTCTGGATTGCTATGAAAACACAATGACTGGCCATAGCAAGTTATTTCCTGATGTGACTCATGATCTGGTATAACGTGTTTTCATCAGCTTAACCTCCTGTACATGCACATGTATATATACAAATATATATTGGAGAGAGAGAGAGAGAGAGAGGAAGAAAGAGAGAGAGAGGGAAAGAAAGAGAGAGAGAGAGAGAGCGAGAGAAAGAAAGAGAGAGAGAGAGAGAGAAAGAGAGAGGGAGAAAGAGAGAGAGAGAGAGAGAGAGAGATGAATATATGAATGAAATGCCTGCGTCTGTCTCTGAGCTGTTTGTGTGTTTTGGAACACTGGCTCCACAGATAAGATTTGGGAACTGCATGCATGTGTGTGTGTGGGAATGAGCGAGTGAGAAAATTCTGTTGATATAAAGAACCCTCTGATGTTGTGCAGAAAAAAAGGTGAATTGTCATGAGGATTGTCTACAAAACTGAACAACCGCGTGTATAAATAAAACACATAAATAAAAAAGCATATCCTCTACAGGGAACAAACGTAGATTGTTTTTGGCAAATCATATAAAAATATTTAGTTGCCGTAACGTTTGCACAGGTTACATTTCTTTCCAAATTAAAATCAGCAAGCAAATAGTAAAATACATATATTTGTGTGTGTGTGTATATATATATATATATATATATATATATACACACGCACACACACACACACACACACACACATATATATATATATATATGTATGTAATTTGTAGTAATAACACTAAAAAGACGATTAATACCAATCTGTAATTCAAATAAAAATACGTCTAGTAAATATTTGAATATTTAAGATCTGATGTTCTAAATAAAAAAAATTCTGTTGTTGCAGCCCTAGCCGCACACACACACACACACAAACACTCAGATTTGCAGAACAACTGTATGTTTTTAAAGACTTTTAACAGCCACTAATTCATCTGTTTGAAAGGAGCTTGGACAAACTCCATGCTCCTCAAATATCTGACCTTTGACCCAGCCCTGAGAGTCTGACGAAGACGGAAGAGTTCCCTCACCCAGGCGTGAGGTGCCGTGGGGATAAACACTGAGGGACGGATTTGCCGAAGCTTTTAGCATGTTCAGTTCCAGGGACATGATTGATGTCTGAAGCATTTGAAGTCACTTGGTGTTAAAATGCCTTTGTGCCCAAAACAGCTTTTCTTATGTGAAACGATTCTGAGAATCAGAGCAGAACCAGGTGGAACGAGGACTTTGTGGGCCTGCTGTCATAGGATGTAATCCACAGCAGAAATGTCAACAAACTGCTCTCTGACACGGTAAATGCAATTCCAGCAATCCCAGTCTTGGACACAATGGACACCTAACAAGCCTGAACAGCACCTACAGCCAGGAACCCTCAGAAGAGGTTTAGCCCTCTTCATCAAACAAATACCGCCAATATCGCCAAAAAAGGAGCCCAGTAAAAGATTTAACTGGGACTTTTACATGCATTTTCAAGCATGTGTTTACATGCATTTTCTTAATTCTGTGCATTTTACAACAGTACCTGACACAGACAAAGTCACTGAATGTCTTAATCCCACACCATACCATTAGGACCTTTTTGTATAGGCATGACAAGCTTCCCAGACAAAAAATGCGTCGCCCGACTCACTTCTTGCTACCCCTTGCCTTAATAATAGTGTCAAACCTGTCAGGTGAGGCTTATGGCAGTCTCCTGATTTCCTGTTCCTGATCATTTTTGCCCATACCTCTAGAAACTGACCTCATATGCGCCTGTTTCAGGTTCACCTGCAGTTTCACGATGAGAAGTGAGACTAAGGATTGTTTTATTTTTCTGAGCAAAGAATTTCATCATGTCTGCTGAAGCAGACACACGCAGGCGCTCTGCAGTGGTCATTCTGGAATGTGGATGTGTCAGGGCTGTCTTCTGCTCGAACACAGAGCACAGTAAGCGGAGCACTATTTCTAAAATGCAGAATACTCAGGAGACCAAGTTGCAAGACGACACACAGCTAAGTACATCATTAGAAAAGAAATGATTCGAACACTATTGAAATTATGTTTTGATTATTATTTTTGGTCTGGTTAGCTTATCTACCTGCTGCAGTGGTCCCTGAGGCCATTCAACCAGCACAGCTCAACAGCCATGTCTCAAGCACATTCTTAATTATCCTAGGTACGATAAATATTTAACAGTTCAGCTGTGTTTACATGTTTTGCTGCTATGATTTGAAGTAAACCAGTAAATTAGTTTTTATCATCAATAGGAGCCGTTACCAGGGTAACCTGGATAAATATCACCTGCCGCAGGTCTGATTCCAACCAAACCTTATGGTAGGTAAACAGAGTGCGATTCTTGGACATCCCAAACGAAACATGACCAGCGTGAAAGAAATGCAGTGACATGTTTGGTCGTGAGGTGTCCCGTGGGAGAGGTTCATGGACGACCGATGTCGCAGTGCTGTGCCTGGGATGAAGGAAGACCATCTCACAATGTGACTGCTGCCACGACCTACATTTACTAACCAACCAATAAAAATGCAGCATGAAATGATGCACTGGTATGGCAGCGCAGACGGATGATGCTCACTTTATGTTTTGTTATACTTATATACTGATTTGCGGCCTATGATTCAATAATTGTTACCATCATACAGTCAACATACAAAATTATAAGATCCACACAGTGGTTTGCAATAAATATATAAGCTTGATGAAATCTGTCTGTAGACACTTTGAATCGTTTAAGCCTGCACTTGATCCCTGTCTTTATCCTCACTTATTCCATCATGCAGTTTTTGTTGACGAGCTCTTCAGACCGCCATTCATTGACAGTCATAGACCTACTCCAAAAAACCCTCCATTTATATCAGACAGCTATATGTAGTTAAGAACAAACAAGGTCTGTGAGAAATAAAACACAGATACATCACACACCAAGTTTAGAAAACAGGATTTCTTATTTTCTTATTCTCTTATTTTCTGGGATATTCTGAAAGTATCTGAAAAATATTAGCATCCCACTTGTTTTCGGTTGTTTTCAAATACTTCCAAGCAACCGCGCAAAATGACCTGAAACTAGACTCGAAGCTTTCTCAGTAGAATGACAATGGAGTGCTAGTAACTAAAATGAATTTAGTTTAAGTTTTGTTGGGTTTTTTTTATCTACAGCTGTGGTACATCAAAAACCTCGCTTCTAAAGAAGATCAAATGGAAAAGAAACCTATTAATGTGGCAACCCCGGCTTGGAGTGCCCCCACATGCAGCACTGGTTTCATTACCTCAAACACTTCCTCGTCCAGCAGTCGTGTCCCGAAAACAGTGATGCCGTTGGTGCTGACCACAGGGCCGTCCCCCCGGAGCAACTCAAGAGTCTGGACCTTCTTACAGTCCAGATACAGCGTGACCGACTTGCCCTCCACACTGTATGCGATCCTGTGCCACCTAAAGGGAAAGGATGGCAAAGTTATCCAAGGAAACACAGGAGAAACTCCTCAGAAGGTTGCACAATACCAGCCTTTGTGAGATATAACAGCAAAATTCTATAATCAATCACAGTATCTCTTTTTGAGAGTCTTGACCAATCACAGTCAGAGATTACTTTCAGTGGGTGTTTTGCTTAAAGGTACCAATGCACCTTTACTGATCTGCCACTGTGATCTTAATATATAGACCACAGTATGCAGTAATGTAATCATAACACTAGTTTTATTAACATTTAGTCCTTATCAGCCAACTGTACCATGCCTGATCATTCAGATGTTCTTTCTGAAGGCTGCGTTGGACGAATTATGGATGACTTTAATGAGAAGAAACACATTTTTAGACTGCAAGACAATTTTTTACAGAATATCTCAAAACAGGTCGTCTGTTGTTTACGTGCAGACTTTCACACCATATAACACCGCATGCAGCAAAGGTGTTATTAGATGTAATTACTGTTTGGTTGTGGAGGGAAATCAAATATGCATTATATTTCAGTCCTCACAGGCACCAGACTGGAGTCAGAATAGATCATCACAGATGCTATGTTTATATTCTGTTTCATACGAGGTCAGCCCACACGCTCCACTTGGACGTGAGGAAACAACCGAAGTCTTAGATGATGGACACTAACTGCAGTTTATTTACACAGATCTCAGCGGACGAGCGTTCCCTGAAGTAGACGATCCAGTCTCCAGTATAAACTACACTCGCCTGCAAGAACGATAAGAGCTTCTTCTGTTTGTGGTTTGAGGGAAATGTCATCTAACAGAGAGACAGGTAAGGAAATAAGGACAAGAAAGAAATTGGCATGTAGCTGGTAGCAACGGTGAGCCAAGTCATCATTGGATTTGGTGTGAATGCAACATTTTCACACAATGGAAAAAATGGTTTCTTAATTTTCAGTCCTAAACCATTTTTTTGTTTGAGATGTTTTAATATGACTTATTTTCCCTGAAGATTTAATGTTGTGAAAGTAAAACATCATTTTTTCATTGTTACTGTCATTTTTTGATGTTGAAACCATGGAGGCAAAACCTCAAATTTGTCAATAAAGATTGTAAATAGAATGTAAATGTAATCCGTTGTAATCCAACTGAATGTGGAGCTCGAGAATAAAACAATATTTATCGATCTTACGATACAATAACATCACAAATGTCTCTATGTGCTTTTATGAGTCTATCTAGAATATCATCAATACTCAAAAACACTGATCACTAAGACTTTTATTTATAACACTGCAGTGTGTAAAACATTGAATAAAATCTTTTTTCAAATTATTTTCTGATACTAGCTCTTTTTTATCCGCTGCAGCTCATCCAATAAACACCGTAATACATTGTGCATCATAAAAATGTGATATGATTAGTGCTGGGCACGTTAACGTATTATTATCGCATTAACACGTAATTTAATTAACGCCGACAATTATTTTATCGCGCATTAATGCAGTTTTTTAAAATGACTCTTATTTTGAAAGTTAGTTTTTCTGTGTTCAACTGCTCCACCTCACTTTAACAGGGACACTCGCTACTGAACAGACTGACGCTTCTGCTGCTCCCTGATAAAAGAAAAACGTTTCTGCTGGTACCTGTTCAGAAAAAAGAAAACAGATTTATAAATGTTAACTTGCGGTTGCCCGGAAGGTGCACGATATTCTGTTCTGATCGTGGCTCTGGACCCGGGCGCCGGGGTTCTGATGATTTATGGTGCCTTGTTGAAAAATGCTACCGTAGTGCAAATCGACAGCTGAGTCTATCAATTCGTGATACTCTGTCGAAAAATGCTCCCGTTAAGTTTATACAGTTTATAGCCAGTTTATAGTCAGTTTATAACACTGATAATGATGAGAAATAGACAAATAATATGCATAATCAGAGAAAAATATATTTTACTTTAAATATTTACTTTTAAGCAGTGCATTGATTCATGCTGCCTCGTCGAAAAGTGCTACCTTAAAACTTGTTCAGTTTATACAGTCAATTTAGATAGAAATAGGAAAATAATATGCTCTACGTCTCGGCTGTTTATGATGGTTGTAAAGCTATAATGGTTCTGCCCCCCATGCTCTGGACTCTGGTACCTTGTTATTCTACAACAAACTAGAAGAAACGTGAATGCCCTGCAGTGGCAAATAACTTTGGTTTTATATTTTATTTCATTACATTAATGTTTAAGTTGAGATTTACAGAAATATCTGAACTCTAACTGTGTAACTGTGTTAAATGGAACACAGCTCCTTATTTGTTTAAAGTGTTTGAAAACCAAATGTTATTGCACTTTTGTTCATAAAGCAGTACTTTAAAAATAAAAGTGCGCAATACACTACTTTTGAATTCATTATTGAATTTTGCGTATAACAATGCAATTAATAGCGATTAAAAAATTGTAATCATTGCCCAGCATTAGTTATGATACTATGTCACTGTTGGTATCATTAAAGTGACCCTGTTTGTTACTCACTTTCCATCAGCCAGGTTGACCTTCTTGAAGATGGGGTAGTGGTCAGGGGTGGGCTGGCCCTTGTGGTCTTCGTAGAGGAAGACGGGAGACCTGCCCAGCTCCAGGCCCAGCTGCTGCACGCCATGCTCGTCGTACACAGACAGTAGGAAGAACTGCATGTTCTTCTTAGCCCGCACCGTGGTCATCAGGGAGAAGTCCTCAGGGAAAGCAGAGTCTGCTAGCACAGGGAGTGCAGCCACAGGATTAGGACCATCATTCGCTCACCAGCCCACAGACAGTGTACAGAGTGCATCTGTTTTCGCTATTAAGACCCATTAACTTATTCACCACGAAAGAGGAACTGTGACTCGTTCTGCTCAGCAATCACACTCTTGTTCTTCTTAACTCTTAACAGCCTAAAAAAGGCGCCGCTTCTCCTCCAAACCCGTGCGGGAATTTTGGAACCATTCCAACGCCAAAACGGCCGTTAATATCCAGTGACTCTGATCCTATGGAACCGAATGTCTCGCCAGCAATTCGCTCGGAAAATTTGCCAGTAGCCACTTTGTCGTGTTTGAATCTGTCGCCAGAGGAAGTCAGAAATGAAACTGTGATTCCATGTTTCTATCAATGTATAAAACGTGCAAAAAGTTCTCCACACTGATGACTGCACTGTGATTTTGACAGAAAGCCTCCGACCTCAATCAGAACGTAGTTTGGACCTTCTGCAGTTGATTTAACTTGCAACTCAAAGCTCAGAATGGCATTATTTTCCACTTCCATGCATTCGAGATGCTACGTGGAAAAAAGAGAGTATTGTAGCGATAAGCTACCTAGAGAACAATAGCCATAATTTGAACATTCATAATGCGCCTACCTTCTCAGGACAGATTAAAATAAGAGCACTGCTATTTTTTACTGTCGATGGCGTGATATAAGCCTATATACATAAACAGCACTTTACAGCACATACTCTTCTATTACTCTTCCACACTTCAGATCTTGTTTAAATGTGTCACGTTTATTTGAATTTATTTGTTCTATATATTTTTACTTTGTTTCAGTCTTTAATTTTCTCTTTCATTTAATTCATTGTATCCATATTGCATCTCAAAGACATTTCGGGACATATTTCACTACATGTTGTAGTTGTATAATTGCATTTGTGACAAATCAAGAATCTTACATTTCTTCAATCTCATGTGTGGCTAATATTCCCAGTCATGTTTGTTTCTTGTTCAACATTTGGGAATTTTTGGCTTTATTAGATCATGTTTTCTTAAATCAGATACTGGTGAAATCAGGTGTGTTTGTGTGTCAGCCTTAAAGGGTTCACTGTTCTTGCGTTATTATGACGCCTCTCGCTCTTAATGGGACAGGGAGTCAGTGCGAATGGGTGAGTGCGTACCTGGGAAGAGCTGTTTGGTGGGAGCGCTGAGCTGAATCTTTTTTTCTATCCGGAATGCCATATCCGCTCCGTCTGCATCCTTCCTGTGGGTGCACAGCCCCGCCTCCACAGACACGCCCTCCATGCGGTCGGACAGCTCCAGTGAATGCAGGACATCGATGAGATTGGCTGGAAACAGCAGATCAGATGGGAACAATGTTAGAATTTCACACACGCTAGCAGACATGACATTTCTATTTCTCTTTCCAAATAATACATCTGCATTTAATCTTGCACGGCCTTGTTGTTTTTTGTCCAACTATAGCGAGTTACACATTCTGGAAGTCCACTGGAAAAGATGATTTGTGATGATTTGTGTATATGATTGTGTATTTTAATTAGAACCAACTAGACTTCTTTAGCTCAAGCCAACAACTAACCCTGACCCTAATCCTCCGTAAAGCTGTTCATAATCAACAGAGCTTCACCAGAAAGATAGCTTACAAAAGTTTCTGGTCATAGTCTAACACTAACTGCTATACTTTCACGCAAGGGTACAAGTCTTTAAGCTCAAAACATTTTGATTGGATTACAATTCTCCATGAAATGAATCAAATATTTCTATTATATTAAAATTTTGATCTGATTACAAATCTTTATTAAATGATTCAAAAAATTCTACTATTGTGACATTTCAATCTGGTCACAATTCAAACTATCGTTATCATTTGATTCTACTATGCTCATACAATTCAGATTGTTTTAAATACAATGTAGAATATGCACAAAATTACATAAAAATGCTTTTTTATATCAAGAAATGTCATTTTTGTTTCTTTTAAGGCTCACTGGGTAAAATCAGAGCCAAACAGTTAGAGAGTGTATATTAATGTCAAATCAATTTCTTTTCTTGGCTTTCCTCCCCATTCCTCTCTATCTACACAAAGCAAACAATCAATGCAAGCATCTTTATCAGTTTTCTACCACTATGGACACTTTCATGTAAGTACTCCTGCAAAAACATCTTCTACCATTGGATTGTCTCTGTCATAAAACGGTAAAAGTGAAAGGAGCTACATTCTGTTGTTAAGATGTAGACATCAGCTGGAGCCAGAGTGAGCTAACAATCACCATTGCTTTTTTCTTGTCGTTTTCGTTTTCGGTGGAACAGAGTGGGTTTTTGCCCACAGTAGACATATCTGGTGGCACTTGGTGCTAATGATTGTGTTTTTTTGTGAGGGTGGAGACGGGGGATATAGAAACAGACAAGAAGACAGACAGGAGGTCCACATAAACACAGCCAAGGATTCTGTCCCAGAACTCAGTTTTTCCAGACTGATTTTCTCGAGCGCATCAGGTTTTTCACAACACAAGAACTTCCCTGATTGACTAAATCTTGTGGGTCATGGGTAAGCCCAGGCTTGTCTGATGTCCACATTTTTCCTCTTTTCCAACAAACAACAGTTCTCCAAATATGTTACAGTGAAAATACATCAGCAAAGCTCAAATCGCATCCAGCTCTTCATTTGGGAGGTGCACACCCGTCCCTTTAGTTTAGGACGCAAACTTACTGTGAGCTATAAAAAATGAACAGAACTTCAGCACTACAGGCTCCAAGGCTTATGTTCACAAGGCAGACATAAGTAAGGCTGATCTTGGGCCAGATTCCTATACTTATGATATTCATTGTAACAAAAACTGTTCTTATTTCAACACGTTTACTCCTCGGGCAGTGAAAACAGACCCCGTTGTCTAAAACGCTTTCACGATTCAGCTACACAGTGAAGTTTTGTTCAGTTTTAAAGACCACAGAAAGTCATACAGTGTCCTAAACCGTATCCACAAGTCTGAGCCACCTTAATAAGGAGTGGCTTGAGTGGGAAAGATTTATTTATGGAAAAGATTTGAGTGACTACTGACTTCTAGAGTTTGTTGCAAGCCCTAAAAATAAGCAAAATTTAATCTCCAAATGTGTCTTAGAGTCGCAGAACCACTCCTTTGAAGTCTAGACACTGGACAGCTAACATCAGTCATAACTTGCATACTTCTCCCCTCTGCTCCTCCAACACATAGAAGCAATTTTTGGGTTTGGATCATGTAAAACGACCTTGTTTTGGCCAAAAGTGAGCATATAATTAACTCAATGTTACTGTGAGCACTAGTAATTGAAAAAAAATTTTTTAAATGAATACGCCAGATGAATGAATTGCCAGATCGATGCATGACATTGTCTTTTTTTACACCCCTCCTTGCACATGTTTCCCATTCTCTGGCAGCTCAAAGTGTTAAAGGTAGCCCTCCAGGTGTCTAGTCGCGACTGTCATTATGGGATATAGTTATGGCACGGTCTAGCCTGATGATACTTAAGCCACACCTGACACCTGTCTAGGGCCCTCTTTTCAATCACAGACTCGTCTGCACCACCCCTCCCCCACCAGCATCCTCTCCCACTACTGTTTACACTACTATAAAGCCCTTTCATAGGGAAGTTACACTTTGACATTGCCTCTAAAGCTCTGTATGTCCTCAGACTTCTGATCACCTTTCTGTGCTTTAAATCATACACTGCTGCTAGCAAGCGTTCAGAACACAGCAAGAACACTAAGAGCAACCAGGGCCTAATGCAGCACAACGTATTGTTTGTAAATCAGTATCTCAGTCTTTGCAATATTGCAATATTGATATTACAGAAGGAAATAGTATGCAAGTGATCTATCACAATGTTTTGTGTGTATTGTAAGCATTATAAGCAAGTTTGGGTCATTGTTTAGTTGTTTGGATGAAGTGAACCAAAAACACAAATAATGTTTAACACAGATAATGTTCAATCACATCATAATAAGGATTGGAATGTATTTTTAATATATAATTGGGAATATAGGTGGGTATATTTCCACACAGCATTGTCCCATATACTTAAACATGGGCTATATATATATATATATATATATATATAGATATATATAGATATATATAGATATACAGTATACTACAGTATAGCCTATTTATATATATATATATAGTATACTATAAATTAATATAACAAAACTGCATGAAAAAAACAGCATGAACCCAAAACACTGCAAACACATAAAGAAGTGATCTGGCATGACTCACTATCTTTGCTCAGTGTTAAATTAAAGTCGAGCACAAAATACAGACACAAACATTTCTCTTGTCATGGTTAAGTGTGCATACAGTAAATCAGTCTCCTCAGAGGAGGGTGTACCATCGGTACCAAAATATAACACACAGCCACTACTCCATCTGCGAAAACTTCCTATTTTAAATCAAGTGTTGCACAGACCTGATTTTTAAAGACGTATACTCAGGGCCAATATGCCCATTTAAATGAACTAAGTCCAGTACGACACTTTAGGAAGGGTGGCAAGACTTTCTCCCCCCCACCTCCCAACTGATTGGCCCGAACACCACTGAGCCTGATGACTATCAACCTGACAAAACCACTGGATCAGATCGCTGTCGATAGCTGCTGGATTTGTAATGAAGAATCACAGCACCACATTTTTCAAACAGGAGGAGAGACACGATTCCACCACTTTGGAAGACTAGTCAACAAAATCTTATGCCCCTTCACCTGGTTTGCCTAGTTGTTAATGCTGCATTAACAATGTTTCCTGCCTCGGTGAGAGCAGGAATGGTGGTTTTCCATCACAAAATCTTTGGGGTTGTTGTTTTTTTTAAGTTCTTGTGTATCATCCATATGTGTGCTAATGCTGTAACCGACCTGACAAAAAGTCCAGCTATACACTGTCAGTTCTGTCTTTGTTTCTTCACTCATCCTTTACACCACATGTGTACTGAAATGAAGTTTTGGAGTTTTGCACCATGACTCAGGCACATATTACCTGAATCAGAATCCCATGGATTGAGCACATTAACAGCAAGTGTGATTACAGCCATTTCTATGCATGCGCTACCATGTTTTGACATTTGTTTTTCTACAAGAGAAAAAAAGTCTCTTTTTTGTTTGTTTTGTTCAATAACATGTATGGAATATTTAACATGCTACACATGTTCTAAATAAAAGCTAATAATTAGCGGACACTAGATTACTAACATAATTGGTGGTGAAATGGTATTATATCATTCACCGAGAGCTGCCAGTGGACAGCATTGGCATCTGAAGCATTTTATGATGGAAACGATGACCCTAATTCTATACTGCCCCCCTCCAAACAGGGTTTCTTTCTCCCCTGCGTTAATTAAACATGTGGGAAGAGTTTGTCCATGCCAGGCCATTGCTGGCCGGCAAAGCCCTGCTGGATTTTTATGGCATTATTTATTTGCTTAGCAGATGCCTTTTATTCAGAGCCTTAGCGCAGAGCGCAAAGCATGGCAACAGACTAAATGGTGGGAGAAGTGAGGGGGAAAAAAGCCAGGCCGCAGAACAATGGAAAACATCAGGTATTGATTTAATGGTGCTTCACGAAGGGCTCTACTTTGATACGAAGTAATAAACGACGGCTGTAAATACAATAATTGCAGAGCGATCAACTTTACACCCGCCATCTCATGCGCATATGCAAGCACTCCCAAACTGAGCCGGTTTATGATCGCTGTTTTAATTTGCATCAATCTGGTGGGGAAAATGTTTGACAGTTGTGTAAGTTAAGTCCTATATCATAAACAAGCAGAGAATGGGGGAGTTAGGTAGGAAGCCAAGTGTAAGGTTTGCTTTCTTTTACTCCAGCCTCTCGCACAGACACACAGACACACACACACACACACACACACACACACACACACACACACATCCATACACGTGCATGAACAGGTAAGTAAAGGAGAGGGGTTTAGTGCAGCTTCATAATCTGCAGTGTAGGCCTATTTATTGAAGCGTGGAGCGCATAACCTTTTTGCATTTTCCTCTCTCTAACATACTAAGTAAGTCACTTTGGATAACTGGCCACTCTTAACACCCCTGATAACACAGTTATCATGCCGGTTGGAGTAGGGGTGCAAACTGTCAGGCATATGTAGAAAAACAGAAGTCTTCCGTAATAGGACAACATGTGTCCTACGCATTAGCACAACAGTTTGACTGGTTAACAGTTTTAGGAGCGTTTCCGAATTGATGAAGGTTGATTTTCACAGTGCTGTTGTCTGAGCTATCATTGCTAGAGCAGGGACAACAGCTCAGTATTTCTGTTTCATTTTCAATTTTTGGACTGGTTGAAAAATATCTTCTCAGTGAGGTATCTGAGCTCATTTACAAGCTTTGTGCATGTCGCCTCACCACCTCAGAATCTCCCCGGATGGTAGAAAACCCTAAAGAAACAGCACAAATGCTGTCAGCTATCTGAACAATTTCACTCTGGCTAAAGATGAACAGACACTTCAGCAGCACAATATTCACAAAATATTAGTATTGCGATTATACTGCGACACACCGGTCTTGAAAATGGTCTTGTAAGACTGAATAAATTATACCTTTGGCTGTTGTTGGATTACATGACCTCGATTCACCCAGAAACTCGCCTGGAGCTATAACTGACAACTCAGAAACACTGATTGATTAGGGGCTAATTTGATGT
Organism: Bryconaethiops microstoma; assembly: GCA_037577275.1. Lineage (NCBI taxonomy): Eukaryota > Metazoa > Chordata > Actinopteri > Characiformes > Alestidae > Bryconaethiops > Bryconaethiops microstoma. Next base: position 3,239,822 of record JBBJLS010000140.1, on the reverse strand, counting down.
AAATCTCTTACATTATTCATTGGCTTTTCTTTGAAATCAGACAGCGACTTTCTGCAGACCACCAGACATATATCAAACTTAAACTGGCATATTGTAACTGTAGCCCTCAGAATGCCTGCAACAGTTTTGAATTATTAATTATTTATATAGTTGTTTCTACATGCATTGTATGTTTATGTCACTAATTATTGAGTGCTAGTAAGCAAGAGAGCCAATTAGGTTTGTACTGTAATAGTTGCATACAGTTGATGAAAGATGATTAAATAAATATTCTCAATTATTTACACTGTAATTAATGGTCGGCTGCATGTCACGGTTGTGGCCTCACTCCGAAAAATCTGCAGTCAATAAAATAATGTTCTTATAATCTTTTCATTTAAAGAAAAAATGGGAATATTACAATGGCTAAAATGCCCAGTCTGAGCTCAGAGGTAATGAAGAACATTCCCTGAGTAAATGGAGCTCTGACCGACTCAGCATAACATGGCCATGGTAAATATCTGACCTCTGACCTCTAGAAATTCACATGCCATTAAAAACAAAACAACAGCACTGGGAACAAGAGCAGAAATGCCTCCTCTGAGAGGGAATTTTAACAGCACTCCTCTACAGTGTTTACATATTCCCAATGCGCGTTTTTCCTGAAGGAGAAAAAGCTGTGTGTCTTTTTCAGCCCGGAATGGCTGTGTGAAGCGGCTTGACTGGCGTCCTTGATTAAATCATCCAAATTAAATTCAGAATCAGCTAAAAATTATGGTTAACCTGAAGAATGCCACATCAGAGATACTTGATGTCTCCAATTAGTTCTAAATGGCCTAAAGCAGGAGAATGATGGCACAAAGTCTGAATGGGTTTCAACTACAGGGAAACACTTCGTGGTGGCTTAAAGGAAATCCCAGGCCTGGAAGTTTGTGGCCTTGTAGGATCCTTCAGTGCTGTCAGAAAAGGGTAAAACGATATCAAGAGCAGCCATTAGAGCTGTAACGGTACATGTATTCATACCGAACCGTCACGGTACACGGGTCACTCAGTACATGATGTCGTACGGAGAATACACGGTACGACGGAGAAGACGTGATTGAAGTAATACGGAATCACAGAGGG
>JBBJLS010000140.1:3208215-3231356 GCA_037577275.1 Bryconaethiops microstoma | reverse complement strand
ATCTTGTGTTCATACTGTCTGCAATGAAATAAAAGTTAAGGGACATTTGTGAATTACTGCTTTATTTTTTTATTCACCTTTTCCACCCTGTCCCAACTTTTTCTGATTTGGGGTTGTAAGAAATAAAGCCTAAAATGGATTATTTATACTGTACATGTTTAGACAACCTAGGATGGAATCTCAGTCTATGATAATCATCATCAGTTTAAGGTAAATAAATATTATTCTAGAACTAAAAGGGTTAACCCCAACTATGTGGACACATTACAATCCCGGTCCACAGCTCTCTAAGGCAGCATCTCTTTTGTCGTAGATGTCGCCTTCAAGGATGAGCAGTAAAATAGCCACAAATCAGTTCAACTGCATGTTCTGGTGACTGACCACCACAGAATACATGGTTGTCTGACTTCAGGATTTCCACTTGTGTGAGAAAACAAGCTGGTGTCAGGCCAACCAGGCATCTGGCCATGGTTACAAAGGTGAGGCAGGATTGCTTCACAACAAACCAGCAAAGCCCCGGCTACTGTACTGTACCATTTTTAACTGGACGGATTTTACTGTGTCTTTGTTTTTATGCCCATTCACTGGTGTAATTACCAGGGTGGAGAAGTTGCTTTGGGGCCCCTGGGGGCCCATAGCTACCGGGCCCACTAAAATCTTTATTGGCTCCGTCAAAATAGGTGCTGACCTAACTGTACACACACATCAGATCCAATTTCCTAACAACACACTTCAACAGTTAGGTTTTCAAACACATCCTTCACACCCTGCACGACGATTTATTCTTACTTATCATTTTAAATAGGTAGTCTAACGTAAACATTTAGTTCAAGGCCCCATATCATGAAAATAAACCTTTTTAAATAAGAGTTTGACGGAGTACATAAACTCTCTTAAACTCCTGAGGCATACCATTCACTCCCCAGTCTATACATTCCATGTATAAAAATGAAGCTGGAAAAAAGTCCATTATGGATAAACTATTTTTATAATGCCACTAAAACCAGTTCATTTCCATATATCTACCTATTCAGCTCATTTAGTTTAAAACCCATCTATTCAGCTTATTGGCTATGCACATTCACAGTGAAGTTATAAGGAGTGTTTCGGCCTGAGGTACAGTACAGGCCAGCCAATCAGAACAGAGCTCATTTACACATATCTGTCTTAAAGGCACAGTAACAAAACAATCTGTTTAATTGTAAGGATAGAAAGGGGTTGGAAAATGGTCATGTTCATATAAATGGTGACTGTTTTGTGACATAAAAACTACACCATAAGTGGATTTCAGGGAAAAGAAATAATAAGATGGTCAAAATGCTGTATTCCCCGTTTATAATGGTAAACACTGTTTATAAAGAGGATAAACGGTTTCACAGGTCGGGGGAAGCTATAATTCCTCAGGTGTGAACTGCGCTATATTGTTTACTGCAAATAGAAGGCAGCAATGCTCCTCACAGTGTGGATGCTCATGCACACCACTGCAGCTAATACTTTTGATGGCTATGGTATTATAGTCTGGGGGTGACAGACTGTAAGGTGCATTTATGCTGCAAAGTACAAATGCGAGGCCAGACTGCTCTCAGCCTGCCTCACGCCAGGAATTTTAATCTGCTCAGTGATCTCCCATTCAGTCACTTCTCAAAGCAGTGTTAAAGCATTTCACAGGAAAGCGACAGAGGTCGCGAGCACACGCCACCGTGACGTCACAGCGAGCTCTGAAAGCCACCGGGCTCCAACTTACCTCAACTGAACGCTTATACATGCATATTTACATACATACACACGTGTATATGCATGTATGCACACACATAAACACACACACACACATACACATATATATACATATATATATATATATAGATAGATAGATAGATAGTGCATGTGTGTATGTACACACACACACACACACACACACACACAGTAGACTCTAATTCATACCAATATTTAATAAGTTAGCATATATAGCTAGTAAACTTTATACAGAAATAGTTAAAAAATACAATACAACACAATTCAAAAACTCTTCAAGCAACACCCAAAGTCGTATAGAGATCTTTAGTAGTCTTTAAAGCGCATTTATGCTCCCCCATCCACACACACGTACACACACACACACACACAAACTAATCCCAACCTGAAGCAACATAATGAACAAGTTCAAACCAGCTGCATGGTTGAAATCCTGACGATCTTTTCTCTAATAAACTCAAATAGGCGTTAAAGGGCTAAAAGACCCCAGCTTTTAACAACCGAGACCCCAACTTTTAACAACTTTTCTCTCTTCCGAGCAAGTGCAGCAGGATGCAATAAGAGAGGGAAACCTGGCTCTGAACACAGAGACAGAAGGTGTCTGATAAAGAGTGTGTGCGGATAGTCTGATAAAGAGTGTGTGCGGATAGTCTGATAGAGAGTGTGCGGATGGTCTGAGTGTGTGTGCGGATAGTCTGATAGAGAGTGTGTGCGGATAGTCTGACAGAGAGTGTGTGCGGATAGTCTGACAGAGAATGTGTGCGGATAGTCTGAGTGTGTGTGCGGATAGTCTGATAGAGAGTGTGTGCGGATAGTCTGACAGAGAATGTGTGCGGACAGTCTGAGTGTGTGTGCGGATAGTCTGATAAAGAGTGTGTGCGGACAGTCTGAGTGTGTGTGCGGACAGTCTGAGAGTGTGTGCGGATAGTCTGATAAAGAGTGTGTGTAGATCGCCTGTGTGAGGGTGTGCAGATACTTTACCTCCCTGCGCCGTGGTGGCATGGAGCGCGAGAAGCAGCAGCAGGAGCGCGAGCCGGTCCATGTCTCCCAGAGTCCTCTCCTTCTGACTGAACCCCAGACTAGAGGAGCCCGCAACCTGCAGCCATGCGAGGGACCTTCTGGGGGGGGCGAGCAGATGGATGTGTGTGCGGCTCGAGCCCACCGGCACAGCAGAAGAAAGACGCGGAGAGGGAAGATGAGCGTCCCGGTCTCAGTCCTCACCACACTGTGTCCCTCACATCCACTTTTCGTCCCCCTTTCTCTCTCTCTTTCTCTCTTTCTCCCTCCCTCCCAAACTTTCTCTCCCTCCCTCCTCCTCCCTCCTCCCTCATCTCCCTCCTCCCCTCATTCTCACGACAGAACAAACTGAGATAAGTTAAGTGGGTGGGTGGGTGGTGGAGCTGGGGGGGGCTGTTTAATAATTGTTTATTACACGAGTAAATGAGAACCATCAGCTGTGGGATATGGGTCCTGATTTGCAATTGTAATTGAATGTAGCTGAACTGTTGAAGATGATGAACATCACTAGAGTTTCACTTTCAACTGTGATTTCAGTCCCATGTAATTGATTTGGTTTGGATGTTAAGCAGCAGCCTTGACAGGCGGGCGAAGAATGAGAGCACTGCATGTAGAGTCCCATGCAAATACAATGAAGAAGATGAGATCACCATCCCACTGGTGCAAATGGCATAAATAAGACTGGAGAAGATGACCTCCTCTGACCTTCACAGATAAGAACGGTGGCGAGCTGTAGAAGTCCTGTGTGTTGGTGGAATGGCGGTAACATCGTAGGGTTATCTCTAAGATCTCCCTGCTCTGATACCCACAGAGTCTCCTGCACTTGCCACAACAGGACCGCGGCACTGCTATCACTTGAAGGCATCTCCCATGATGGACAGCAGACCTGGGGTTGCTGCTTAGATAAGCGAGGGTGGCATTTGAATGCATGTGCAACAGAAATACGCTCCTTTTTTGGCCTTTCATCATGCAAGAATCTGTTCCTGCAGGCCATTTCAGATGAGTTTAGAATATCACAGTTCTACTTAGCAGAAAGACTGTCCTGTCCGTCTAATCCACAGACAAAAATGAACAGGAATGCACAACCCGAACATTAAGAGAGGCTTCATTTTTTTTCCACAATTGTAAGGGGACCAAGTTTACATTAATATCACGGCTGTGCATTGTGTGTTTGAGAGCCCAACATAACGGTGTACTGCTAAAGACCCCTAACGTCTTCAGAGACGCTTCCAGTTATAACAGATCTAAGGAGAAAATAAGCACAGATAATGGAAATGTACTTTATCAGTTTGCAGGTTTCAATAGTGTTTGCTCTGTGATGATGCATAAGATTCACCACACAGGGCTGAAAAACATTAATGTGCCTTGACAATTGTGCATTTTTTTTCCATTCTGCCTGTAGCTAAGTCACAGTAACAGTAATTATGTCTTCATAATCATCGTAATCAGAATCTGTTGAAACCCTGTAATTCAGAGTTTTTTCAGAGTTTCGTTCAACTTTAAAGCAATGACTCAATGAGGTCTTGGAGCAACATTTTATAGTGATACTCAAAGTTCAAATTTAGATGGTTTTTCCATTATCCCAAATGCATTCTATTACCCAAGACATGTTTTTACCTGAGGTTCCTCCTTTCTTTAGTTTCGCACTGAAGCTGTAAGCCATGGGACCTTTTAATAATAATTTCTATGTTTGTATTTAAACTGCAGTACTAGTGTTATTTGATCAAGTTTTTTATCGTCAGATCATTGAAACGCCCAATGAGTTTGGATCAGTTTTTTACTCTGTGGTGTCCGGGTCCAGCTGAGCGAGCTCTCTCACTGTTTGGGCCATCGAGAGCTGAACAGAAGGCCTAACACATCAAAGTAATCAACGACATCACAAGTACATGACAGAGGAGTCAAACATGTTTTGTCTGGAAAATTATTTTATGAAGGAAAACATCTTTTGGAAGTTTTGAACTTTTGGGAGTTCTAGATACATCACTGTGAATCTGAGCATCAGACTGGCCAGTGGGTTTCTGTCGGTGGCAATAAACAGTGGCAGCTCAGTGCCAGGACACTTTACTGAAGGAGTCACTCAAGAAATGATACATACAAGACAAAACAAGCATAAGATACAACAGAATGTCTGCTAGAAAACTTTATTTTTCCCAGAGGAAATTGTTTACAAGCTTCCATATTTTGATATTATTGGCTTAAACTGAAGGTTTATGATTACTAGTCATGGTTTTCCAGTGTTGACAAGTAATGAAAGCCTTCTGACACCATTTCATGCAGAGCGTCATGCAAGCCTAAATGCCTGGACATATGCCTTGAACTCTTGAATTCACTTGTTTATGTGGTACACAAGCTTCCATATTACTTGTTTGCTATATCAGTACCGTAGTTCCAGTACAACACAAACGAAACAAGCCTGGGACACAAAACAAGTCTTGGTTGATCGACTGCACATGGAGAAGCTGTGTAAATTGGATTTTTTTGGCCTAAACATCACTTGAAGACCTCTATAAGGAAACAGTAAGCCACTGTTGCTGCCTGCCAGAGCCCTGCAGCCAAGATCCTGCAGCTTCAGTTTAGACATGTGAGCAGATGAGCTTTTACAAGATGCAAGTCTAATTGAGAAATGCACAGAGATGACATCATCATGAGCCAGGCCTTTATCCGCTGGCCAGGAGGCCTTCAAACAGGCCAAAAGAGAATTAATTTGGAGCACAGGAGCCAAGCCCCAATCCTGTCAGGCTGCTCCCCGAGGGACGGCAAGGCGAAGGGGAAGGCTATTGAAAACCGCTGCGGGAGAAGCATGGGAGGTTCCCGTCCAATTGCACAATCCCACAGTCCCTCCTTTTATTCAGTTCTCCCGCAGCACACATTCGCCCACATTCCCAACTCAGCAGGGACTTCCTACATGTGAAAACATTTGAAGTCTGATGTGGGCCTTCGCACAGGAAATGGCCATCGGTCAAGAAACACAGGCCGCAAGGCAAAGGTCAGCGTTCCGTCTGGGCCCAGACGCTCGAACACTGGGAATGACGAGTGGTGTTGACTTGCCTTCCTCAAAGCTGTACAGTAAAGCACTGTAGTTGCTGTTACTGCTGGCAACAGTGAAAGCATGGTGCCGTTTATCATGAATGAATTGGCTGAAAAGTTATTGTTGTGTCTACTGTCTTTTTTTCCATAAAGAAAAACCTTCTTTTACTTTTGCTCCATGTAGGTAAAAGTGCAGAACTGACCTACTGGCACTGAACGTAAATAAAATATAAATGCAGTTTATTATGATAAGTAATAATATCATTAATTCGCAATTCGGAAATTTGAGGTCTATAAAAGAAAAGCCTATCATGATAGAAAAATGGTGAATGAGGAGATGATTCTGATGTCTTGGCCCTGGTTACAAATAATCACTAGGATAACAACAATAATAATAATAATATTATTATTAATAATAATAATAACAGTACTACCCCATATGTTTCACATTTAAAATGCAATGATCAAACCTTAAGTAAGAAAATCTGGCAGAAATGACTGCAAACAGACAATTAATTATCATTTTATAAGTTGTTGTTGACACCAAAATATACTAAACATTGAATAAATATACTAAACATTAAACGGTGTTTCATTATTCAGTGTGATTTTGGACCATTTCTATTGGTCCATTCACCACAAAATCAGCAGCTGATATGTCAAATTATGTAAAAAAACAAAAACAAAAACAAAGAATGACAAAAAATCCCAACGTTAATGTTAAAGTTGTTGTTGTGTACAAAATTGAAACTTTTAAACAATCGCATATATTCAAATACTAAAGTAATATGATAATGACAATAACTTAAAGACAGTAGTCCTCAAAGGGTTAACTGAGGTAAATACTTGGCAGCTACACCTACAGCGCAGAGCTCTGAAGATCATTCTGAACAAAAGAAACCAAGACATAAAGAAAGATTTGAGAAATTCACAAAAAAAAAAATCACAAAAAGTGACATGAAAGAGAGAATCCCTCTGAGTGGTTCAGAGGGGGGCATGAAGGGCCAGCGAGTGACGGAGGGAACGAGGGTCGGTTGGGACGCTCAGATATTCCTCCCGGATTTGAGGTGATCCACTAAGCAAACAGAAGCCGCTCACACACAACTTACACACTCTGTCTCTGCCCCTCGCTAAGCTGTCCTGGGTTTGGGCTCACATTCCTGAGCGGTTTTAGCAGACAGTTACTAAGAGTGTAGTCAGCAGTCTGAACTCTGAGTGAGAAATTCTCACAGGGAGTTTAAAGTGCTCCATCTTTTCTCACTGTCAGGCCAGAACGCCGCTAGATTGTCCAGTCACGGTCAGACCGAATCAAGATCATTCCAGGTTATGCCTGATTTCAGATCACGCAGACTGCGGCTGCACTCAGACAGAGCGGCGTTGTTTCATCTCTGTCTCAACATGCCCTCCCTTTGTCTTCTGTCGGAATTATGCTCTCCTGTCCAGCGTGGAGGAATCAGTCCATACATTCTTCTGTGATGGTGGTTTTCTTGCATTCAACCTTTCGACACTTTTTGTAAAGCAAGAGGAGAATTTTCGAATTAGACATATAATTCAGTGATTGAGATTTCGTATCAGAGTGCTTCTATGTGAATAGGTTCATTAGAAAGAATGCCCTGCATGAACCACAACGCCATGAATGGATTTTAACAATATGTTTTAGGCCAAAATCTTCTCTTAGAACGATCGTCTCAGGCGCCAGTGTATTCATAACCACTTCAAGTATGAGGATGCTTTTAGAGACATAAAAAGCTTGAGATGTCTGGTTCCTATCACCACCACTGTGAATCATTCTGAGTCTGCAAGTTTCTCTAGAACGGAGCATTTCCCGTCCACTCTGACAAGCTTCTTTTACATCTTAAGCCCTGAATTATGTGTAAATTCTGTTCTGTGGAATTCCCTATCCATTCTGATCACTCCTTTTTTTGGCCCGCTGCATGAGATTAATTGTTGGCTTATTTACACAAAACTTGCTCAGACCTGAAGGATTCTGAGAATGACCTTCAGTGGTTCCAACCAACAACCACAGTTATTACCTCACTCACAACAATGAATAATTCATAGCAATAATCAGACTAGTTTGTCCTCCAACGGCACTCGATTATACTGAAGCCAAGACTAGTTTTGCAGTTTAGTCCAAGACTAGGCCTAGACCATGTGCCAAAAACCAGTCTTAAGAATATCAGTGGGATTCTCAATATTAATTCACTCAGGTTTGGATAGTCAAGTCATGTCAGGTTTATTTATATAGCCCATTATCGTGCACAATGGTCATTCAATGTACTTTACAAGAATGGAATCAGGGCCGTTCCTAGCAGCTTGGGGGCCCTACGCGGTCCAGGGGTGTGTGTGGTACGCGTTCTGGGCTGGGGCCCCTTTGGCTGTCATTCTGGGGACGGGGGGTATTTCCTCGTGGTCGGTCCGGGGGGGGAGGTGCTGACAGGATTCCGTGCCCGCCGGGGCACCCCTCGCGGTCAGTCCGGTGGCGGGGTGGGTGATGCTGACGGGATTCCACGACGGGGCTCCCCTCACAGATGTGTAGTTTGCGTATGCATAAGAATGGCCCCGATGGAATAAAACTATTAAGCATTAAAAAATAAAAGAATAAAAGAAAATCTGTATAAAAAATCTGTTAAACAAAATAATAAAATTAGTGCAGGAGAATAGTGCAGTTTTTAGCATCTTTTTAAAGCCACATTCGGTGCAGATCTAATACTGATAGGCAGTTGGTTGGACAACATAGTGGATAAACGCTATTTCACCATGTGTAGTTTCAGTTCTTTTCACCACTAACAGAAGCCTTTATCTAGGCTTCTGTGCAGACTCAGAAGCCTAGATAAAGATTAGATGAAGTTTTCAGCGGAGATTGTCTTTGGTGAAGCTAAATAAGAAACCTGTTCCTACAGTTCACCCAAGAAGCTTACAGCCTGCCCGTGTGGTCGATTAGAGACCTTACACCAAAGCCCAAGATCATCAAATGAAAATGTGTTTCAAGCCACGTGTTTAGGATTTAAAAGGGAAATTGTTGTAAGTGCCTGTCTGACAGCTCCAAAGGGGCCGATGAAAGAGCGCTACGGGTTTCGGTTTGTTTGTGTGATTTACGGTGTGGTCTGCACATTCTTCACAAAACCATTAAGAATTCTTTTGGACCCCATACGTCTACAGAGCACGATACGCCAGGGCATTACGTTAAGCCACATCTGTGTTTTGCTTGTGTTACTATAACGGAAGAAAAATGATACGTGAATTACCTGCTGTATCCAACTGCACTGTAAGAAATGACTCACCGTTGAAAGATGGATGGATGGTTGGATGGATGGATGGATGGTTAGATAACAGATAGACAGAGGCTAAAGTTTCGTGACTTTACAAATGCAAGTGAACATTTACATCTGGTCTAACCTGAGGGAGTCATGAATAGCATTTCAATGCAGAACACTACTCTTTAAGTGCAGAATCATTCTGATAATTTCAGATTGCCATTAACCAATAAAATGCATGTGCTTTACGGCTGAGAACCTGGTCTGAAGGAGGTTAATACCTAATGTAGGCTAATGCAGGAGCTAATGCAGAGGAAAGTAATCTGATCTCAATGACCCACGACGCTGCTTCCCGGCTCTGACTGCACACTTGCATTTGCACTCGTTTTGTCCGCCTGAAGTCGTATCAGTAACCCAAGCACTTAGAGCAAGCAGTGGGTCTGTGTGTGTCAGCGACCACCCACTTCTTTCTCTCCATTCACAGGGGCTGCTTTAGCTAGCAAAGGGGCTCACTGGGGCCCTGGTCCTTTTTAGATGAGTGCAAAGTTATACTGTAAAAATGTGCTGTAACATTTACAGTAAATCACCAGCAGTTCTAGCAAATTACTGTCACTATGTTGCACTGCGAGACCCCAGTAAAAACTAATGGACAGGTGGAATGGCCAATTTCATGCAAACCTGCAGTGAATTATTCCGTAGACTGTTAAGACTGGACACCAGCTCTCAGTACTCATTGCAAACTCTAATACAGAGTCATTTAAGTGTTTTTCAAAGCATTCACTTTCAATAAATTTGCTAAATGTTTACTGTTTGGTCCTGGACCATAACTCACCGCTCTTCGTGGAGAAGGGTGGAACATGTCGGAACAGGGCGGGAGGCCCTCCAGCAAAGGGAAATATACATGTTATGTTTCAGAGTCTGACTCCTGCTGCTTGCCAAGATTAAGATTTGTTGGAGTTTCAGAGAAAAAGCGTTTGATCAATTAATCAGCACTCTGCGATTCATGTTTTGCCAAGAGTCGCCGAGCATAATTCTTCTACGGACTGCAGTGTTACAGGAGCTGGGATACTGACCCCGTGATGCAATTTCTTTGCTTTCATGGCAATAGATATTTGCTTTTAACTGTATATTATCTATTAAAAAAAACAACACAACACAATTTTCTACACAATGATTCTACACAATGATCTCAATCCCAAAACCTCTAGTGTGTTCAGAATCCAAGGCTGTAGGTAAAATGGTAGCGGCCTCAAGAGCGTTGTCCTATGGAGGATCCTGATCTGTATTACAAAATGCAAAATGGAATGGTTCACCAAGGCCACATCATCAAAAAGGAGTCAGCATGAATTTTAACGGAGAAAATACACACCTAATGAGAATAATGTGACAGGCAAAACATTAAACTACACTACCAGTAAAAAACTTTTTACACGCACTTAGATTTTTCACTCAATATTCTTTGCTAACCAATAAATCGACACTAGGTTCACCATATGACGACCTTTATTTGCCAGAAAATGTCACATGTTTATTCATCACTACTGACCTACAAAAAGCCACCTATTATAATTATAATTACAGTGTGACCCACCAGACAAGTGTTAGATATTTCATCCCAGTGGCTGTTACACTATTAAGTAACAGCCATTGGGATGAAACAGGTAATGAGTGCATTTAAAGTTAAAGGACAGCCTAGAATTTGACTCTGCATAACCAACAACCAGTTAATAGAAGTCAGGCATGCACTGTTACACATTCTCTCATCTTAGAAAGGAAACTGGTTTTATTTGACATATTTTCATTTCATATTTTATAGTTGTTCACTCATCAACTTTCCAATGTTTAACAAGAATGAAGATTTCTGAAATAAATGGAAAAGGGGTGAAAACCTGTGGTGTGCAAAAACATTTGAAAGGTAACGTACACAGCATCTTAAGCCTGTTCTCAGTAAAAGCAACTTCATTTCACACCCTGCATTCAGTTTACCTTCCAAAACAATTAAAACTGAATGAATAGTGAACAATATATTTTGTACTATTTTTATTGGCATGTTTTAAACGACACGGTAGCAGCTTCTTTCTTTCCTTGGCTTTGAACTTGCTTTGGGTCAGACACAAGTGCAAAGGAGGGGCAGATGACTGAAGTATACTCCAGTAGTGTCCTCGAAAATCATCAGAATCTGGGCTGTATTTGAAGGATCCTTCTGACTGGAGCATCCTTCAATGATGTAGAGGGTCTAGAAAGGCGGTCCATCTGGGACACAGCTATAGAGTGACATCTGGCAGATATAAGGAGCACAATATTAACTTCATAACACACTAGTATGATGGGTGGCGTGAACGACATTAGACTAAAATTAGAATGAGATTAGACCTTAGTCCATCAGCAGAGAGCTATAATAACTCTTCTCTTCTCTTCTCTTCTCTCTCTCAGAATTCACTTGCTACCTGCTGAGGTCCCCTAGAAGAATCAAACATGTTTAGTAGGGGTGTAACGATACAGTCAACTTATGATTCTATTCAATAGACGAATGAAGGCACATGGTTCACGCTTACCATATTTTCAATAAAGTAAGACTGAAAGAACTCATCTATTAAATATTGCTAATCTTTTTACACAATATTTAGAATTAAATTAGAATGAAGAAAAATGATGACAGTGTGTAGCACAATCTACTAGAGCAAAAAAGGTGGTGGGGCAGGTTTAACACTATAAACAATGTAGTTACATCCAATATCGGAATCAACAGAATACTTATTCACAGATACATAGTCACATGTCCAATTTGCATACTGTCACATTTTTGCATTGCAATATCATGATTACACCTTTAATGTTGAGGGACTATTTTTTTGGCCCAGAGTAGAACAAAGAAAAATCAAATTTACTTATTTTTTATTTTTATGGACACAAAAAATAAAAAGATCCAAATTGCTTCTCATGTAAAGATCCAATTGCTTTCCAGCAGTTTACATCAACACTAAGCGCACAATCCTATTATTGGGAAAGCTGGCCTAGTGTGTTAGGGAGTTTCTCCTGCAACCAGAAGGTTGTGGGTTTGTATTCCAGGACTACCAGTGGCACTATTGAGGTACACTTGAGTAAGGTACCGTCCCCACACTCTGCTCCCCAGGTGCTGTGTTCCTGGCTGTCCACTGCTGCACTTGGTGAATGGGTTAAATACAGAGAAGGAATTTCACACTGTTCACCCGGTGTGCTGTGGTGTGGTGTGTTCATGTGTGATTACGAGGGTCCACATTACTTTACTTTATTGGTCATTTTCAAATCCTAAATAGGCAGTCAAGCGTAGATTAGCATTAGATGCTAATGGGTAGTGTGGCATGCCATGAAACCTTTAACTTGTCTGAAATATAATACCAAGTAAAAAAAAAAATATTACATTGTCATTTTCTGCATGAAAGTGTCAATTTTTTTGCACTGGGAAGATCCTAGTTTTGCTGCTGATAAGTAATAGTGTCTTTAAAACATATCTTTCACAAACTATATTAAAAACCTACAAATTGTATTAAAACAAATTCTACTTATACCTACGGTTTGGAGGAGGGTGCTGTTGATAGATTAAGAATATCATTTGATTTTTTAAAAAGAAAAGCATCAAGAAGCTTCATTTGGATCATGATATTTTTAGGATAAGACTAGTTTCACTTGCACTCTGACAAGTGTTTCTAGGTTAGTGTAAGGAATATTCCAGAAACCCCAGAGGGTGCAGTCAGACTTGCTCTTATATTTTTTTAAGCATAAAGCAGGTTACGCTAATGAATACACTAAATACATTGTTATAGCGCCCATATCCCCTCATTTTATAACTTAGAATTAAGCAGGCTGTGTTTCATACATGGTCTTTAAAATCAATGTATGTAAATGACCTTTGTTCTGATTGGCTGCCCTGTACTGTTCTTCACTCAAAACCAGACCAGAATGTAACACTCCTTTTAGTTTCTATGTGAAGTTAAAGGAACTGTGCTCTTATAAGCAGATCAGGCTTATATGTAAATGCATCGGGCGGGTTTTCTGACATCACAAAAACGACAGGCTGTTGTTTCCTCCTAATTCAGTGGTGGCCATACTCCATCCATCCACAAGCTCTCCCATCCCTCCCCCATCACACAGTCCTGGGAGGGTGAAGGAAAGTGATGTGAAGCTCCACTGCATCTTTTCAAACTGCTAATGCAACATTATTGGATGGCTCAACATGCTTGGAGGAGAAGCCTAACCTGGAGGAGAACGCTACTCAGTTAGAAGCACCCGACCACATTTGACAACAGAAATGTTAAGACAAATGTTACGTTAAGCCAGTGCTTCAAGATCCATGCAAACAGTCACCTTCAGTGGTTTAGGTCAGCTGAACATGTTCCACATTGTGTGTACATGGCAGGAAGTGTTTCAGCCTCAGTGAAACAATGCTCAGACCAAACACACATTCAGTTTCAATCCAATAGCTGGAATACATCAAGGCTATCAAAACAATTTCTAGTTTAGACAAGTGTGGGTAACTGTATCTATTGTATGGGACCATGCACAACAAGAGTCAATGTGGAAAGAAGCATTAGTCACAGCTATGAAAATCACTTAGTGTAATTGCATTGACCTCATAAAGAGAAACCTTTGTACAGTTTTAAGAGAAAAGCAAACACGCTGGGAAAAGTCGGGGGGTGCAGAGAAGTGTAATTAATTACAGTACACTGTAAACGTGAAAAATATACTGACACAGTGCTACGCTTCTGGCCCGGTGACTGAGGGGGGGGAGATCGCAGCGTGGCGTTAACTAGAATAATTACTGACGCAAGGGTGCCTCTGTTAATTTATACACGGGAGCATTTTTTTATTGAGCTACACACCGACAGGCCTAAGACCCTCTTTTTTTTCTTTTTCCCACCTTTCATTTTCTTCTCCGCATGCCCTCTCTGCCTCACGCTTCCCTTTCTCCTCCTTTGCATTTTCTCTCTCTCTCTCCTGAGGTCCCTTTCCCTTTTTCAAGAAAGGGACGTTTTCTTTACCGTCCCCTTTCCTCTTCTCCCTCTCTCTCTTTAACTATCTCCCTCTCTCGCCCTCTCTTCTGTCTTGTGAAGTTTGCATTCCACACCTCCTCAGCAGACGGAACACAATAGAGGAAAAGGAGCCACTCCTGACCTGCAGCAAACATTCCACTGCAGTGTGTGTGTGTGTGTGTGTGTGCGTGTGTGTGTGTATACGCTTTTAAAAGTCCCTCCAGCAGCCCTTGAGGAGAATGGGGTTAGTGTCCGGTCTGCTTTTATAAGCCATGGACAGAAGTGAACAGTCTCACGCTCTGCTGGGGCACCGAGAGGAGGACACTTTAGCAGGCCCGAGCTGATTAGCATAAAAGCTATTAAAACAGAAAGGACTCTTCTGTAATGTATAGGCCAGCGAACACAGTAAATGTGACTTAAACTCACTATCATGACTAAAAACCTGAACTTCTATATGACTAAAACCCCTGAAAACTTCTAGAAAGGGACCCGTATATGGACACATATTTTAATTATTCACTCTTATAACACAGCTTATGTTTTAGTTTTGGAGCTACCAAGTACTGCGTTCCCTGAAGTTACTGAATAAAGCCTTAAACTCTGAGGAAGGAGCTCACACTTGGTTTGCTTTCAAAGGGAGAAGCTGAATATGCACATCATAAGTTTTTTTTCTATACTGAACAATTAAATCAGAAGTGAGGCAGGCCTTTGTGACCATTGTAATGGAGTAACTGAAATCAGATCTAACTTATGACTTAAATAAAAATCCGATTTGCTTTAGCTTAGCTTGTTTTTGCTGACAGCAAGATGTTTGCCAGTGCATGACGAAATGTCATTATCTCATTAGCGCAGCTGGGATCTTATCTGTGCAGTGCTTGAGATTTCAGAGATATCTTTCTTGTTGTTTCATTATGTTATCTATAAATAACAATCAAGTGATTTGGCTAATTGAAGACAATGCTAGCTGTTACTTAGCAACAGGGAGACATCAAGCCAAACAGTTTTAGCAGTCTGAAAAAAAAGCAGTCTGGTGTGCCTTAACATTTTCCAGGTTCAGAAAAACACAGTGCAAACCCTTAAAGGTCCGGATGTGGACCCACACTTGGCTTAATGGGATATGATGATTGGATGGCAGGGCATCACATGACTCCCTGATGCTGGGCCTGACCAAAATACTGTTTCTCACAGTGTTTGAGTGAATGCAGAGTGATCCACACACTATATGAACAAAAGCATTGGGACAAACCTCTTAGTTACTGAATTCAGGATGTCCCTTACTTCCAGTGAAGGGCAAGACATTTTGGATGACACCATGCTTCCAACTTTGTGAACACAGTTTGGGGAAGAACCTATTTTTCTATTCCAGCATGACTGTGTTCCAGTGCACAGAGCGAGCTCCATAAAGACGTGGCTGGATGAGTTCGGTGTGGAAGAACTTGACTGGCCACACAGAGCCCTGACCTAAACCCCATCCAGCACCTTTGGGAAGAAGTGGAACGGAGATTGCGAGCCAGACCTTCTCGTCCCACATCAGTGTCTGATCTCATAAATGCTCTATAGAATGAATGGGCTCAAATTCCCACAGAAACTCCAGAATCTTGTGGAAAGAAGAGTGGAAGCTGTTATAGCTGCAGTGGGGGGCGGGTACCAACTCCATATTAAAGTCTATATATTTGAATATGATATTATTAAAGTCCTTGCTCGTGTAATGGTTAGGCATCCCAATTCTTTTTTTTCACAGAGTATATTTGCTTACACCACAGCAGGTGGACAAATAGCAGAGAGCAGCTGAATTGTAAAGTTGGCTAACTTAAGAAAGGTCCCATTTATCTGAATCAGCATCCATAAGTGCAATATCACTACTTATGTCACTATTGCCAGCCACAATGGACTTGGTAAAAAGAACAACTTCAAAACACTTATATCCACCTCTGTGACTGGCCACAGCATTTTGTGTATATAGCATAGTTGTATTTATTACAGAGAATTTTCCGGAGAGTTTTATTTTGACTATGTTTATATTATCTTTTATATTCTTCTAGTCTTTGTGTCTCTGTGTGTCTGTGCAGACGAAACACAAGCAATTTTCTCCGCGATCAATAAAGTTTTCTCATTCTGGTTCATATAAGAGCCAGTGAGAGCCTCACAGCGTCCTATTCCTCCTGTTATCCCGTTATTACTGGTTGTTCTCTGAACTGTAAATTACTTATCTATAGTATAAATACGCCAGCATTCATGTGTATAGCATGGTGTATTTCATACTGAATCTTTAATATTGCGTTTATTTAGACTTTTTAGAGTCTCTATGTGTCTGTGCAGTTGTAATATAAGCATATTCCTCTGGGATGAACAAAGAATTCTGAGGGCACAGATGGGTGAGCCCACAATTGATGTGGGGTGAATGGAGTTAAACAGTTAAAGGGAAAAATTAAGCGTATTTTTGAGCCATTTATGTTGGGAAGTTTAGAAGTCAATTTGATGCTAGTGTTACTGCTGCTGAGAGCTGATTGGTCGGTGAGCAGCTAATCTTATTGACTGATTAAAGCGGTTCACATTCACTTATCTACATAAGGGACACTCGGAATGTCATATAACTTCATATAAGCTCAGAAATGCTCTGCAAGTGCCAGCAGTGCTGAGTTAGCGTTTTTTAGCAACTGTGTGTTCTATTGGTGTTACACAACACTTCTACACAATAAAGAAAAAAGTAAAGAAAAGAAGCACTGACTTTTGGATCAAATGTGATTTCATCCGTCCCGACAAAAAAGTAGTGCATTTTGAGTTTGAGTTCGAACTGCAGCAATGTCGGGTTCAGCTCAGTTTTTTTCAGTTTTTATTAGATTTGCCTGAATATGGCTGTTCATTCGGTATGTAAAACATTTCACAGACCGTCTTGTTTGTTCATTTGTATTGTAGTCGTTTCTGGTGAACTAGTTTGTTGAGTCAGTTGTTCCGCTGCTCGCAGTTATCGCAGGTTGGGAATTTCATCTGACTTTAAGGTCAAACTCTTCTTCTGATTCTGAAAAGTCATCCTCAAAAAGTTTTCTAAGGTGTTCGTTTCCTGATTTTGGTGCTAAAGCAGAAAATTGCAAAGTGTTAGTTGCCGTGCTGTGTAAACTGTAACACAGCAACCAGTGCGTAGCGGAGTGTGTGTAGTGTTCATTTGTCATATGTGAACAGAATAGCGACGCAGCACCCAGGGCGCAGTGTGTGGGGACGATGTCTTGCTCAAGGGTACCTCACAGGAGTACATGTTTCGGAAAATGATTTAAGTGCATAAATTAGGCTCCATATGACTCAATTTATTTAGGACTCCCTCTAGTGCCCCCTAGCGTCAGACCAGCCTGGCAGACTTTACTGAGGGGCATTTCTCCTCACTACAGACCCTCCGATCCTCTGGTCATTCATCACTGCCTGCAAGGAAGGGACTGATGTTCATACAAAGACAACGTGGAGGAGAAGAAGGGGGCCGATCCACAAGGTGTAGGTCTTTGCGCACACAGAGATGTTTTACATTTGCAAGTTACTCACTTAATATTCATCACCACACAACCAGTAAATAGGACGTCAGACCTGCACTGTTACAGATTCTTTCCATGTTATATAAAGGAAACATGTTTTGTTTGACATATTTTCATTTGTAGTTGTTCACCTAACAACTTTTCAGCCCGTATATGTTTGTACCTATATATGTATATGTGTATATGTATATTTATGTGTATTTATGTATATGTGTGTGTTTGTGTGCACGTGTGTGTATGACAAAAGCCATATATTTAAGTGTGTTGTCTGTTTTGGGTTTGTAGTTAATTTCCTTAAGAAAATCAACAAAACGTCCTTTGACTATATATTCACATCAATATAATTCACAACTTTTTCTCGGCATAAATTTTAAACACATATACACATTTCCTTACAGTGAGTCTGTGTGGGTGTGAGTGTAAGTATGTGTGTGTCTGTGTGTGTGTGTGTGTGTGTGTGTGTGTGTGTGTGTGTGTTGGGGGATGTGTCTATCCATGTGCAAGCATTAATGTGTTTGCTAGTGCCGCGTTTCCTTTGCCTTTTATGTTACAGTCCCACTTTATAGCCTTGCAGCTGTGGCCGCAGCACAATACCCAACAAGTCCTGACTTGGGTGTGACCTCTGCATTAGAGCTCAGTGATTCCATCACCTGCTCTCTGACACCTCCCAGCTTTAGACAAGCTTAAAAAGGCCCAGCGAACATAATACCAGCCTTCTGACCCCAGCGCAACCCACCTGCTGATCCCACTGCAGAGATCAGCGCCAAATCTTCTAATGTCAGTTTTGAACAGTAAATTACATACATCGATTATTACATTTACTTTTAAATTGCTATGATTACCGTACATTATGATACATTCAAATATGCGCAAATGCATCTGAGAATTACACTTTTTTAAAGCGTGAAACACATGAGGCCTAATATATTTAACCTTTCAAAACCCATTTTTGCTTTTAAAATACATTCTCTTCTTCTTGCGACTTAGGATGGACTCTCCATGATGCTCATAATATGTGATCCAACACCACTGCACGCTCCTAAAACCCTTATTTATGAAACAGGACCACTTTGCATCCCCTTCTACTCTGCAGTGCATTTACTTCACTTTTCCTTGTACAGGATTTGCTGCCGGTCAACTCATTCATGCAGTTTTGTGATCTCACAGCAGGGGGCAGTGCCGCCTCACATTTGCTCTCTGGGCCTCAGCTCTGGTTAACATGTGGTAGGTGTAGAATTTGACAAAGGCCTGCTTTATTGTGTATAAAGGGAGGAATGCTGAGGGGTTCAGGGGGGTGTAAACAAACTACCCCAGGGCAGATAATGTGATCTTTTGGTCCAGTAGCTGAATTGCAAACCACAGGACTAAAGTCTACTCTCAGACTCCAGAGGCTGGTGAATTATTACCTGCAGGTGGTAAAAAAAAAAAAAAGCCTTGCAGCTGTACGAAATAGCAAGATTACACAACCTTGTATGCCAAAATATTCTCTCTTTCTCTCTCTCTCTTTGTCTCTTACGAATAACATGTATACTGCATACTGGAATCATGGCTCGAGCTGAGTGTGGACATGCACTATACGTACAGAATATTTGTGGAGTTTTATTTTGACGATACACTATATTTTATATTGTTCTTGCCCCTCAGTCGTACCATAAGCAATGTCCTCCGGGATTAATAACACTTTCTGACCGATGTCTGAAAGTTGGTAGACACCTGTTCATCCACATTTTCTTCTTAAATCAAAGGAATTAATAAGAAGTTTATTTCTGTTTTTCTTTTGTTTCCCATAAATGTGTTTTTATTCCTTACAAACCTGCACATGACCAAAAAATTGTAGACACCTGCTCGTCCATCCTTTCTTCTAAAATGAAGAGCATTAATATGACTATTAATAGTTTGTGCCCTCTTTGCTGTAGTAACAGCCTCTATTCACCAGGGAAGGCTTTATAGATGTTGGGACATGGCTGTGATGATTTGATTGCAGCCACAAAAGCATTAATGAGGTCAGGTACTGATGGTGGATGGACTCACAAACATAACTTAACATAAATTCACGCTCTGATGTGGCCTGGTGGTTAGGGAGTTGCCCCTGCGATCAGAAGGCCATGGGTTTGAATCCCAGGACCACTCGTGGCACCACTGAGGGACCCTTGAGCAAGGTGCTACCCAGTGCCACTGCCCTCTGCTTCACTTCACTTGGGTGAATGGGTTAAATGCAGAGAACAGTTTCATGCTGTTCACACTGTGTGCTGCGCTGTGGTGTCTTCTTGTGTGACGAATGGACACTTTACACTCCAGAGAATGGGCGTGCATTTATACTCCTGTAGCTGATGCCTGGCATTGGGCACAGTGACCTGACAGCACTACGAAAGCAAACGTCTGAATTTTCTCCCTCAAAATGAATTTTCCCCTTACTTTTTCAAATGTGCCCCTTAAATAAGAGAAACTTAAGGGGTTTCACACTCCTGCCTTAAATCTAATTTTAAGGTAAAATAAAGGGGTCGGTTACACAAATTAACGGCCATTTAATTCAAATGAAGGGGTTTGGTGTATTTTCAGGGGTAAATTAAGCACATTTTAAGTACATTGTGTTTTGTAGCGCAGTATGTCAGCAGTGGCTGCAACCTTAAAGGAATAGAGTGACTGTCTACTTTTGGGCTGCACTCGGGGTCCTGCAGGAAGGAATGGGAGGTCCCCAGTAACATAGAAATACACATTTGATGGTGTGTGTGTGTGTGTGTGTGTGTGTGTTAACGCGCCAGGGTCTCCTCTTTTTGAAGTTTTGTCAAGTCCAGATGCCCTCTTCTCGAGTCCAACCCAGCTGCTGAAGCACTCGTTTGTTTTGTTGTTGTTTTCGGCCTCTTATCGGTTGTTTTCGGACATGTGATCGTATTAGCTGCTCACATGGGTGCCGTTATGCGTGATCCGCTCTCGCTTTTTAAAGTCCACCGATCAAGCCTACCGTGTGACAGCCACCCGAGGCGGAGAGCCGTGAGGACACACTCTCACACACACACACACAAACACACACTCTCTCTCTCTCTCTCTCTCACACACACACACACACACACACTTCCTCTCACACACACGCATGGCGAGCGGAGGGCAGAAAGTGGTGTTGATTACGGGCTGCTCGTCGGGCATCGGGCTGCGGATCGCCGTGCTCCTGGCCAGAGACGAGAAGAGGCGTTACCATGGTAAACGAGCTCTCCTTCCCTCTATAACCTGCTTTCTGATGTAAAAGTGTCAGAGTTGAGGACGTAGTGGGTTAATCCACCCTTTAAAAAGTAGTCCAGGATGCTGCTTTAACTTTAACGTTAACTTTCGGGTCTAAAAGTACCTTCCACGTCCCCGTTTGGGCACTTTTCTGAGCTCTGGAGTGTCTATCCGTTCTCCTTGAGAGAGCTCCGGTTTCCAGGGGCCCGAGCGATGCGCCTCTGCCAGGCGAGAGATCATAAAGACACTGCCAGTTCCCTTTCAACTGACTTCCCCGGGACAAAGCAGCCTTTATGGAGCGCTGCCCCGGTTTAGTGGCGTGTCTAATGCCCCTCTGAAGGGAGTGTTGGGAGAAGGACAAAGTTGGAGACCTGGACAAGAGAGGGCTCACTCTCTGCAGCTCGCCCCCAGCAGCACTGCTCCTTCCCTGTCCTCCCCAAGCCCACCTCCAGCCTCATTAACGTCAGACCCTTCCCTGGTTCACACGTTGCCTCTGAGGGCTGTTGTTTATGATCTCCTTGGAAAAAAAGAAGAGCAGCTGATCCCAAACTGTAAAAGAAGAAAGTCTTTCTTGAACCCTGACCCATTTCTGAGAACATTGCAACACAGCGGAGCCTTGTGAGGTTGCTGCTGTTTTTGAAAAAAAGGGTAGAAAATCCGCAGTGATTTAACATTTCATTGGACTTGGTCGTAATGAGGCGGGCTGACCTATGCCAGCTAAAGGGAGGCCAAAAAAAGATCCCAGGCAGAGCGGTCCATTCAGCACATTCAGCAATGTTTAAGCTCCTCAAATCTTATTCCACAATAACAGCAGGAACAATGAAACAGTTGTTCGGCCGTTCCCTCCAAATGCTTAAAGGCTCTGGCCAGCCGTGGGTCCGAGGGCTCCGTACGCTGCCCCCTTCCAGGTAAAGCAGATCCACACACACTAATGATCATTCCGGTGACATGTGGAATAGTCCTGAAGCAGTCCCTCAGTAGTGTTATGCAAGAGCTGCAGTTTTGTGGGGGTTTTTTTTACAATGAAAACCATTTTCAGCTGGTTTTTATATTACAGAGCAGGTCGAACCAAGCTCACACAAACGAACGCTGACTGGATTCAGCACAGCGGAGTCATGTAGTGGGAAAGTTTGGGACGGGATCTTCACATGAACTAATCTGACTGACCTCGAAAGAGGCAAGGATTTGCTATGAGAGACTGGATAGCCTGATGTAGGTTAATATCTAGGAGGTTTCAAAGTGCAAAAAAATTAAGGCTTATCCTCTCAGTTTTATCTGTTTGTCATCCAGCCCAAATCTGATTAGCATCATCTGGCACCAGGTGTACTCTCTGTTTGTGTGTCGTGTGTGTGTGTGTGTGTGTGTGTGCGTGGGTTTGTGTGGGGTGAGGGCAAAGTGCAGCATACTTGCTGTATGAAACTTTTTAGTTGGCACTAGAATACCGTTGCAGATAAATCTCTCTCTGCTGGATATGTAGCATTACCATATATCTCAGAGAAGAACAGAAACGCCAGCAACTCAGAACACACTTTTAATAGAAGCAATGGAAGGTGTCTCAGCACCTCAGCATTGACTCTGACTATGAGTGCTTTGATTCAATTAGTTTTGAGGGAATGTGCCAAAATCATTTGCATGGTACGAATGTTAGATAGAGATGAGGTTTAGAATACTGAATCATTAGTATTGCCTGGTTATTAAAATCATTATTATTTTATCTGGATTTCATCCTTTTCATGCAAATGGCTTTGCTTCCACTACGAAACACAATGTACTTAAAATGTACAATGTACCTTAATTTACCCCTGAAAATACCCCAAACCGCTTCATTTGAATTAAGTGGCCATTAATTTGTGAAACCGACCCCTTCATTTCACCTTAAAATTAGACTTAAGGGATGAGTGTGAAACCCCTTAATCTTAAATTTAAGACGTTAATTCAGGAGGTTCTGTTATTTAAGGAGACATTTTGAAAAAGTAAAGGTAGTTTTACCCCTTAATCAGCCTTAATCTGTGCACTTTTCCCCTTAATTTTCCTTCATTTCTTGTATGGGATAAAATTTTAATGGATAAAATTAAGGCATTTGGTGTCCCACCTTTTGCTTAACTGTATTGATCATTTGCATTTGCTCTCTCTCTCTCTCTCTCTCTCTCTCTCTCTCTCTCTCTCTCTCTCTCTCTCTCCCTCTCCCTCCCCCACTCCCTCTCTCTCTCCCCCCTCTCTCTCTTGTTCTCTCTTTCTCTCTCTCTCTCTCCCTCTCCCTCCCCCACTCCCTCTCTCTCTCTCTCTCTCCCCCCTCTCCCTCTCTCTCTCTCTCTCTCTCTTTTTTCTCTCTTTCTCTCTCT
>JBBJLS010000140.1:3176692-3208198 GCA_037577275.1 Bryconaethiops microstoma | reverse complement strand
TCGCTCTCTCTCTCTCTCTCTCTCTCTCTCTCTCTCTCTCTCTCTCTCTCTCTCTCTCTCCCCCTCCCCCCCCCTCCTCTCCGTTTTTCAGTCATTGCCACTATGCGAGACCTGAAGAAGAAGGATAAGCTGGTGGAGGCGGCGGGAGACACCTTTGGGAAAACCCTGACACTACAAGCTCTGGACGTCTGCAGTGACGACTCCGTCAGGCAGTGCATCAACGGTGTCAAAGATCGGCACATTGACATCCTCAGTGAGTCATGCGTGCGCAGAGTGAGCGCTGTGTGCCCCTTGACCTCATAAGTAATGTTTCAGGGCTAGAGTACATAAACAAGCCTGCTCTGTTGCTGTAGCAGCCTCTCGCTTTGTTATGCACTGCCTGACAGCCTGTGGTTTGCAATTCAGCTACTGTATATTCTAACACACAGGACACTCAGGAAAAGGGCTGGGAGAGGGATGTATTGATTGGATATCAGTGCCTCGGCCCTGTAGGGGCTAATGGAGGCTTGTATTTCCTATAAATCACATTAAAGTCATGGCCATGCGCCAGGCATCTGGTTTGTTATGCAGTTTGTCATACTGTTATCTAGAAAACTGCACTAATGGACAGAAATCAGGCTTTACTAATGAACAGAAATCATGGCTGCTCCTGATTTTCTTATGTAAGAAACCACACAAGCAAGCCCATATGAGATTACTTAAGAATCTGACACAGTGTAAGATTGTTTATCAAACTCCGGTCCTGGAGGTCCGGTGTCCAGCACAGACACATTCACTAAACCTGACAATTAACTGGCGAGGTGAACCAGGTGTTTCTGAGCAGGGAAATCACCAAAACCTGCTGGACCACGACCCTCCAGGACTGGAGTTCCACACCCCTGGTTTAGGAGGTTGGGTAGTGGATCATTGGTGAACTGTAAGCTAATAACTGCAGACAGTTGTCTTGGTCCTTCTATTTCTAGCCTTTAAACAAAACCCTAGATCAGCAGTCCATGATTCTCTTCCTCTCTGTCTGTAGTAAACAATGCTGGAGTGGGTCTGCTGGGTCCAGTGGAGAGCATCAGCATGGAGCAGATGAAGAGAGTGTTTGAAACGAACTTTTTTGGTACCGTGCGCATGATCAAAGAGGTCATGCCTGACATGAAGAAACGCATGGCAGGCCACATCATCGTCATGAGCAGCGTCATGGGCATGCAGGGTAGGACGGGTTCAACCTGGCTCACTTGGAGCCGAACACTGGGGACTAACGGCAGCTTTGCTAAATTCAACACCAGGGGGCAGTAGTAGTACTTTAAACTCATTAGGTATAGAGCACAATGGCCTGTAGCAATTGACTGTAGTCAAGACAACCTTGGTCAAGTCCAGGACAGAAGACTGAGTCAAGACCAAGTCTAACAGGACAAGCCCACAACAAAAAAGAGTGCAAAGACCAAGTTAAGACCAAGCTTGAACAAGTCTTTCACTGCTTCCAGTCCAGATTTCTCACTTCTTTTTTTCCGAATTGTTCGGTGGAGTTAAAGTTAAAGTGACCTCTTCCCTACACACTCAAACAGGGCAACAGAATTAACACACTTTTTTTTAGAATATAATTCCATTTTGCTACAGCATTTTAAGGAAATTCTGTAACTATGTAATTATTTAATATATGTAACTATGTAATTATTTAATTATTTAACATAATTATGTAATTAATTACATTTGGATTCAGTTTATACTGAGTCTGGAAAGTTAAGAGAAAGAAAATACCAATAAATTGAACTTATTTCAGCGATCGTTTTGATGAGACCAATGGCTGGGACGAAGTCCTCTGAGTAGAAAGTTTATCGAGATCTAAAGAATAGACCAGACAAGACTAGTAGAGTAAAAGTAATTGATACTCAATTCGTTTTTCTGCTTGTGATTTATGTAGTTGTTCCGGTACTAATCACATCCACCCAGTGCTCCTGATGGTCTGATGAACTGAATAAGGTCAGATAAATTAGGAGTTTTAACAGAATACTGGAGCAGGAATGCCTCAAACCAGTGGCGTATTTTAGGCAAACTGTTTCTGGTTAAACCAGACGTCAGTAAATGTGCAGTGTTTGTTGCTGGCAGATCAAATTACATGCAGAACATATTTCTATTTACACACACTTGGTTCTGGCCTATAGTTAGTACAGTGAAGTATTGTGTTCTATGAGAGGGGGGGTACGTTTATGTATCCATGTGCCTGAAATGTATCTGTGTCTGAAATGTCTGCAGGAGTGGTGTTTAATGACATCTACACAGCCTCCAAGTTTGCCATTGAGGGCTTCTGTGAAAGCATGGCAGTGCAGCTGCTCAAGTTTAATGTGAAGTCTGTACACTCTTTCTTCACAGATGCTTTTGTTAATGTCCAAAGTGGATCTAAATAGATTCAATAAAGTGCCATCTTCATGTTTCATCTCTCCCCTCAGGCTGTCTCTGATCGAGCCAGGCCCCGTACACACAGAGTTCGAGTTGAAGATGATGGACGATGTGGCCAAGATGGAGTTTCCCGGAGCAGACGCAGACACTGTCAGATACTTCAAGGATGTGTACATGCCATCCTCCATCGATATCTTCGAGGCGATGGGGCAGATGCCAGAAGACATAGCTAAAGTAAGCAAAAACATCTCCTGAACAAACCACCAGTACTGACTGAATCCACAAATTTGATTGTTTTTATTTGAACTGAAATTCTAATTTACATGAATATCCAGAAATTCCAAATGTAATTTGCTAGCCAAGACATGGTTGGTGTCTAAAGTTTGCTTCTTTAGTTTTGTACTGGAATTAAAGGGCTATTGTAGACAACTGTTAACAATAAAATGCAAAAAAATATATGTTGAGTGGCTAAAACTAAAAAGTAGCAACCATCAACAGATGACCATATGTCACAGAGTGTCAAAATCCACATATAAACTACTTACAAAGTCTTATTTTACTGAATTACTGAACATCTTGATTCTGTTCGAGACAAAAGTGTGCCGATGTAGTTATGCAGGTTTACTCTTACTACACGTATAATTACGCTTGCTTTGTAGCTCCAGTAACCCGAAATGAAAAATTCAGACACAATTTAGAAACATTTGTTAACTGTTCAACATTTTACGTAAAGGGACCTTTTACGTAAAGAGACATCAGACTTTTAGGTAATTAGATTTTTCATCCAAGTATTTATTTTGATTTTATTCCAGCTTTTGTTGCCAAATGCTCATAATCAGTATGTAAAGCCTAGTAAGTGACAGTACTGTGCAAAAGTCAGAAAGCACCTGTTTATGGATTTAATTTAATTTCATTTATTTTAATTTAATTTAATTTGTGCAACAGAAAAAAACAAAACATATGTAACAAATATGTAACATTCCATTTAGTACTTTTTGGGAGACTTGCTTTCATTTTAATAGAGAAATCTGAAGAGATATTCTCAGTGATTCTTTTAAACCTTGCCAAAATATTTAGTTTTAGGTGTCACCACGCACATGATCCCAAATTTCACTGATGTTGAGGTTTGACTCTGGGTATCTAATCTTTTTAGCAGTGTACTTGGGGACTTAGACTCATCAGTCCATAAAAAATAAAAAAAAACTCGAAAAACGCGTCACAGATGTCCTGTTTTGTGGACTAGTGCAAATGTTCTTCTTTTTTATCTATTTCTTTTTCTCAGTAATGGCTCCTTAAACAGCTACACATCCTATCAGAACCACAGCTGTGTTTTTACAGTTGAAAGATGGAAACACCTGTGGATTTGTTTTCACATCTAAAGCAAGAGTGGAGCTTGATCTTTTAAAGATGAAAAGCAGTTTTGCTAGTCTTCTAGGTCCAGCTTTAGAAACACCTGTTTTATAATTTATTGTACTTTACTCATCCTTATGCAAGTGGATTGTCTAATCTCAGAAATCTTTATTTTAGTCATTATAGATTTACTTGAGATAGAGATGTGTGAGGCAGCTGAGGTGTGTGTGGGTGCCTGCTTATTTAAACGTGTCTCTTTAGAGGGTAACAGTTTCAATGGCACCTTTGAGGACAATACAGTTGGTCTTAGGATTGGAAGAATGGAAGGCT
This sequence comes from Bryconaethiops microstoma, assembly GCA_037577275.1. Lineage (NCBI taxonomy): Eukaryota > Metazoa > Chordata > Actinopteri > Characiformes > Alestidae > Bryconaethiops > Bryconaethiops microstoma. Next base: position 3,204,133 of record JBBJLS010000140.1, on the reverse strand, counting down.
TAAAGTGGAAGTGGGTGAATAAAAATAGTACACACATTTTGGTGTCATATTTAGTGCTGAGACTTTTTTTCTTTTAAATATATTCTCTTTGACTCTGAAAAGTGAATAGCTTGTACCTAACGATCATTTTGAAACTAAATAATCAAAAGCATGGAGTGTGCACAGTATTGTCGCTCTTCATGTATTTAAAATATTTTTCTGTCTGAGAAATTCCCACTGCACTCTCCCCACAGTGCACTAAGAAGGTGATTGAGTCGAGCAGCCCCCGATTCAGGAACCTGACCAACAGCCTGTACACTCCCATCGTGGCCATGAAGTACGCAGATGAGACCGGAGGCCTGTCTGTACATACCTTCTACAACCTGCTGTTCAATTTCGGCTCCCTGATGCACATCACCATGAGCATCCTCAAATGCTTGACCTGCAGCTGCCTGCGCAGACGCACCATCTCACCTGACTGAAGAGGGCAGCAGTGAGACAACAGCGAAATCATACCATACCTCAGAAAGTATTGGACCCTGATGAACAGAATGGTGCATATAAACACACTCATGTATGTATTCGTGGGGTGCCTTAAAACCGTGCCTCCAGTCCTGAGTAGCCCAGCACCATATATTTTTCTGCTCTGGCATACCTGATCCAACTCATTAACTAATAATCAAGCTCTCTGCAAATCAGGCGAGTTTGAGCAGAAAGAAATCCATTCCGCAGTCTCGGTGGGACCAGGACTAAAGCTTGGAAATGTCACCTTAAACAAGTAGGTTACTGCCATAGCAGAAAGTGTTGAAGAAGAATGGGTCACTAGTAAATTATTGTGTTATTTATGGGAACTGAACACACAAGAATGCGGTTTCCGGAATCTGAAAATGCAAAAGGACGTAAACCAGTCTATAAAAAAAGATATGTAAAAGTAAACCTCAAGGCTTAGTGCTTGTAATTATCTGCCTTTGTTCACGCTAATGATTCCGCTGTATTCTATTGTGAAGCTCTCTTTAAGCTTCTCGTGATGTTTTTTTTTCCTCTTAATCACTTCCTAAGCTGTGCATTTTTTAAATTTGTGTGAATATCTAGGTTATAATATGACCTCCTTCTAAAGGTGAATTGATTTTGAAATAAAACAACATTTTGACCAGAACAGAAAAGCCATGATTCCAGGTTGGATTTCGAAGGAGTAAATTAGCTTGTTCTGATTTCTTTAGGAAAAAGAGGAGACAGCTCGGTTGTTGGCTCTATTGCTAACCTTCTTTTGCGGATGTGGCGACCCTGAAGTGGAAAGGTTCGGTAAAAAGGCCACACTTGCTCTTTCGCTGATAGGGCTGGAACGGGGGCACTTAATGTGAACAGCAGAGGGCAGCAGAGCATTTTCTCCCTCATGTTTGACACTGTGAAGGAATTTGAACTTCTCAATGGAAAAGAGTTCTCTGGCATTTGAGAACCTGGGCTCTTATTGCTGTAGAGTGCAGATTTTCCTGTAATGCCATGACACCTGAGAAGGTGTAACAGTTTGTAAAGGTTCTTTTACTCGCTTTTCCCTTGAATAGTCTCAACAACGTACCTAAATGTGAATTGGGCTGCCATGGAGAAGGAAGGAATGGTGCATCATGGGAGCTGGACATTCTCTGGCCTTCATAAACTCTCTTTATAAGATGAGAGAAGTAAAACAAAAAAAAAAAAGAGAAGGAGACAAGTCCACTGCCTGCGAGAGTGTTTGGACAGCCATGGAGATGTAAAGGAGTGAAATTCCTTTAGACTCCTATAGAGTCTTTTTGGATGTGAGACAGGGGATGCAGAGACAGATGCCATGATGCTGGATCCACTGGGAATCAGAAGCCTCTCCAGGCCCTGGTTTTTTTCAACTATACACATTTGTCTATCTGACAGACTGACAGAGAGTAAGTGAAAGAGCGAGAGGGAGAGTAAGTGAGAGAGAAAGCTACAGAACAAAACAGCAACGCAAGTATATGCAAGCACTTCGCAGATTGGACGGCGCACACCCGGCCAATGATATGTTGATTGATATAAAGAGGTCACGGCCTACTCCCCGTCCACCACCCTCGCCCAGCACCCCCCTGCCCTCCATCCCTCTCTTACACCCAGCTTTGTGCCTAGTGGGGGAACGTGACCTGGTTCTCATCCCAGAGGCCTGCATTAACCTGATAAACTCCTGGCTTATTATTCAGTTGTTCATTTTAAACCCATAATTTGGCCAAAAAACATCTAATTTACTCTCTTCCTATTAATATGAGCCAAGTCTTAAGTTTTCTTATTCTTTTACGTCTTGGCCAACGATGCCTCAAACTCACCCCAGGCTGTTAAGTAATCTCAAACAGACTTGCTTATGTTGTTTCAAACAGTATGGCCTATAGTTTTCTATAAGCATAGACAAAACTCTGGACAATGACGGTTGGTACTGCTGTTTATAACTATGCAACATTCTTGTCCAAAGTGCAAAACTAAATATGCAACCTTCAGACACCAAACACGTCTTGGCTGATAGACCGTGCCTGTGGTAAGAGAGGAAGTTGTTCTTTCTGAACTACCACTTTTAACACGTATTACACAATAACTACAATGAATCATTAAGCACAATGAAACTAACGCAATACTGATAAACTCAGGAAGGGAAGGGTTAACATTAGGTTAAGCCTCTCAGACAAATTTGGGGCGCCAGATGCCCCGAGTCTCAGCCTGGCCGAGAGGGGTCAGCGCAAAAAGATGCAAAAAGATACCAAGATTCCTCTCTTTATGTTCGTTGGGCCATAACTTCACACACTGGTTCATTATCACACACTGTTCGGCTGAGTGGGTCAGCGCCCTCGACTGCTCCAGATCCAGAAATGTTTACTTTAGGAAGATCTAGTATAAACATTCGCCGTACGCAGTGGAGGAAAGGTGGCAGGCCTTTTCTGTTCCGCAACAAGTGGAACCATGGCCTGTGCGAGTATGTGAGGTTGTGTATGTGTGTGTGTGTGTGTGTGTGTGTGTGTCTTCATCAGAGGCGACAGCTTCGTACAATGGGACAAAGGATCTGCCAATCACAATCAAAAGGGAGAGGGAAGGCAGTCCAGAGGGGTTTGGGGAGGGGGTCCTTGTGTGTCCTGCAACTACTGGGGGCTCCATGGTCCCGATGCAGTACGCAAGAGGGGTGGGAGTGTGGTTGATTCAGGAGGGGGTGCGGGGTGTGGCCGATTTGGGAAAATGAGGGCTAGGCTACTGAGTGCTGAATAGGGGGACCTTTTTTACTAATTGAGCGAATACAGGAGTTACAAATCCCATTAAACAAGACCTTTATTCCTATCCCCCATTGTTACAGTGCAAAACAAGGCAAACTATTATGTCATAATCAGCCTCTGTTAGTATTTTGACCCAGTCCTGGGAACAACTGCCATCACAGAGCACTCACGCAACATTCACACACTAAAACAAATGAATGCTCACACGCTAACGGGCTCACAGACAGACTGAAATAAAGACACAGGTTCGGTCAGGTTTAATTGCATGGTATCGGTGTTTGCCCCGTGAAAACAGAATACAGCTTCTCCTAAGGCTTCACTTTGCCTCCAACGCTGAAAATGTGCAAGTATCTTGTTTTGAAGGGCAGATTTTACTGTGATGTCATTAAGGCCGGAGAAGGTTTTACAAGGATGGAGTGAGTTGACGAGGAGAGAGAGTGCAGGCTTGTAGCGTTATCTTTGGCATGCTGGTTGTTGGACACATTCCTGGGGCGTCTGGCCGGTCCTCTCAGTGCCTGGGTCAGCTTTGGTTCAGCCCTCTTCTGTATACTGCTACACACCAAGCTTCCTTACAGGCTGGAGTACACATGGGTGGGGGTACGGTGATGGAGCAGAAGGAGTTTGTCCAAACTCAGGCCTCAATTCTGCCCTAATAAAACTATAACCTGACAAAAGTCTGTCTAAATCTGACTAAATCTGACTCAACAAATGCTTGTCCAAACCCAACTAATGGTAGACCAACATAATTTTGCCATGACCTAACAGTAACTCAACAAAATTCTGCCTGAACTGAACAGAGGTTTTATTCAATTTTATAAAAGTCCCAAAACGTCTGTATGAGACCAACGGCAACCCGATAAAATCCTGACTGAACCTGACTTTAGCATGACCAAAATCTGTCCAAAATTGACTTCAGCATGACAAAATTCCTTCTGGCCCTCACTTTAGCCCAACAAAAAATGTATGAACCTAACCACAGCCTGGCAAAACCTGTCCAAACCCAGCATTAACGTTACAAAATTCTGTCCGAACTTGACTTTAATGTAACACCAATTCATCTGAACTTGACTTAAGACAAAATTCTGTTTGAACCCAAATGAAGCCCCACAGAGTTTTGAATCAGCCCATAACTCTACCAACACCAACCTGAGACCAAATTATGCTCCACATTCCAGATGATAACCTTGTAGCATCAGCTTTGTGAACATCTCTGGGCCTCAGGGCTAAGTGTCAATATAGGAAGAAATCCAAGGCAAGGGTAAATGTCAGACAATAAAATGAGGAGACAGGCTACCAGAAATCTGAATGTGAATCTCAAACCCCCATAAAAATAAAAGAGGAATGATGTCCAAACCAACCAGACTCCAAGTGAAACCAAACCAAAGTGAATAGTCTGGTGCCATTTATTTGAGTTTAGGACAGAGATGAAGATTGAAATAGAGGAAGGGAGAGGAAGTCGGGCTGAAGCTGCTACTGAAGCAGAAGGTGGGGTGAAGTGCAAAAGAGACAAAAGACAGAAGGAGAAGGGCAAAGAGGGGCAGAGAGAGTGGGAGACAAGCAGAGAAAGGCAGACGGGGAATAAAGCAAAGTGAGAGAGCAGAAGCAGAGACAGTGGAGAACAGAGGCAGAGTAAGAGCTCTCAGGATCTCTTCAGGGAGGACCATAGTCTAGACTGTTCACTTACACTCTGACCAGCTCCCAGTTCCATTTCTCTTTCTTACTGACCTCCCCTGCACCCTCCCCGAGGCTTTGCATCTGTATCTATGTTAGTTTCAAGATATTACGGTTTACTGAGCTCGTTTGCATTTGGCATGCACAGAGAAAATGAACAGTAGAGTGATCGTGCATCCAATGTTAACTGAAAGTGTGTATTTTGCATGGCTGACAGGTGTTGCTCTTCGTTATAGGGGCTGTGACTGAAATCCAAATGCACCTCAGGTTATGGCCACATCCCCCCCCACCAGTCCCCCTTCAGCTGCCACTAGGGCATGCCCTTCAAGATGCAGAAAGATCCACCCAGGGACAAGTGTGAAGGGTATGTCTGGGAGTGCCTTTCATTTTTGGAACTGGATCCCAATACATTTTCATTTTCAATACATTTTAAATGGATATTGTCTCTCTACCTCAGCCTTAAGTCGGAGCTGCTTTTGTTAATTAGGAGCACTGGGAATCCTCTGAAGCCTGGGCCCTCTAAACCAGTAATAAACTCACAGAGGGTGATAAAGAGGTACGACTTCGTACTGTTTGTGCTGTCTAGGGAGAGAACACACCTGGGAGACATTACGGCCTGAGTGAGAACTCGCTGGTTTGGACTCCAAGCCATGAATACTCCCCGAGAAATGGCAGGGCTGCCTCAGCGCATCTGTTCGTTGGGCTGCATAACACTCTAACAGTGCATGTGCAATTTTATGTTCATTTTTATTTTAAATGATTTGTTTTTCTCTGTAGCATGTAGGTAGACACAGAGTAATTATCGGCCTAAGCAGGAACCTGACAATAACATTTTATTTGAAAAAGGAACAGGATCAAGTTTGTGGGAAAAATGCTTTTGGACGGGCTGACAAGCGGTAGCTGAATCAGTCAGTGTCTGTTAAGCTCCTTGCCTGGACACTTTACTGTAAGAGTCACAGTAAAACTGCAATATATATGGAAAACTGTGTTAACCTTTGTCTCAAGCCTCAAACAAAACATATAAAACGTCCATGATGGATCTATAAAATGTACGCCAGTGCTAACACTACGAAACCTTAATTTTACCCTTTAAAATTACCTTAATTTTGACCTTAATTTCCCTATACAGGAACTTAACGAGTGTTAAGGGAAAAAGTGCACATATTTAGGTTGATTAGGGGGCAAAACTACTGAATTATACTCCTACTTTTGCAAATTTGCCGCTTAAATAATAGAACCTCCTGAATTAACGCCTTAAATTTAAGATTAAGGGGTTTCACGCTCATGCCTTAAATCTAATTTTAAGGTCAAATTAAGGGGTTGGTTTCACAAATTAATGTCCACATAATTCAAATAAACGGGTTTGGTGCATTTTCAGGGGTGAATTAAGGTAGGGTTAAGCACTTTTTAAGTACATTGTGTTTCGTAGTGTAACAAACTCAATCCCAAGCCTTCATTTCAGGGACCAATGCTCATTAGCAAGTCTATAGGATTGATGTTGGCATGCTGCTTTGGGACAATTTCTGTAATGAACAGTGCCATACCAATACAGCACACTTAAAATAATGTGAGTTGGTGTTTGTACCTGGTGCTCTGTAGATTATTTACTGCCACCAGGAACTCTCATAATGAAGGATTAATGTGTCCTTTTCTGCAACTGATGAAGACTCGCCCTCAGCTCTGAACCGTATACTACTATGACTTCATAGATAAACGAGGTTTGCTCAGAGCATGCTCTGACATGAGGAGTGCGTCAGACAGACAAAAATGATACTGTATTTACTGTTGATCTTTTCAAAAGTACAGTGAGACGCATCTTCTTGCTCTGCTGCGCATGATGAAAAACAGAAAGAAATCTGTTTTCCCTGATTAAAAGAGCTAATCTCGTATCCTGCCATTAAACTTCTCAGAGCTCACGCTAATGTCTGATTGTGCTGGGCTTTGTGTGAGGAACCCAAGCTGCTTTTGTCACCTGGCAGGGCAGAAATATGATCTATTTTCCACTGTGACCACTGAAAGGAGATGGACCTGGACCTCCCCTACCTCAAGAAAGTGCAGGAGAGTCCTGGAAGAGCTGTAGGCCAAGGCTTTGCTGCTCAATCACGACGTGAAAAAAAGGGGGAGGAGAGAAGATTAACGTGTCAGAAAACCGAAACTGGTGTAATGGCCCTAGCTTAGGGGTGTGTACAGGTGACGGAGCTTCAGCTAACTCTTTTCTTCCCTTTTTTCCCTTGCGTGTCTCATTCTTTCACTTAAATATGAGTGCATGGATGTTTTGGTGCCCAAATCACCTGTTGAAAAGTTGAACGGTTTAAAGGGCCCATTTCCTACAATCACCTTGTATTTTACTTTCTTTACTTTTTTTCAGTGCTTTTATGTATGAGAAACAGTTGTTTTTACATGACCATTTCCAACCTCTTCATATTTAAATGAGCTGTTTTTATTACTGCGCCCTTAAGGCTGATATATGTAAACGACCTGATTGGCTTGCCTTGTTTTGTGCAAACACACAATCGTTATAACTTTGCTGTGAATCGGCAGGTCTAAACTACTGTAGACTGAAAAAGCGAGTATATGTTCACTTCTTAATATGATGTCACAAAAATAGTACATTCAGAGCAGCGTAGTTTTCCTACATGGACTGAATGGACTGGGTAGTGAATGGTACGTTTAGAATAATGAACGGCGTTCATGTACTTGTTTAAAAAGGTAAGGAAAATCCATGAAAATTCCATGTCATGGATATCAAACCTTGGCAATGTCAACGTTCCGCACCCTCTTATGTGTGGCATCCTCAAGGGCCTTGGGTTAAAAATGTTAGCATTAGCTAGAAAACAAATCAAGCAAATCAAGAAAAAATCCATGCGTCTGCAAGATTCTTTCCTCACTACGCCTCCTAAACTACCTGCTCCAGAGCCAGCGAGCAACCCCTGTTCCTCTCTTCTACACTAAAGAACTGTTTCTCATTTCCCAGCTCCACCCTTTCCTCTGGGACGCTCCATTGATTTTTCCCCTCTTCCCACTAAACATTAGACGTCTTATGGACGTGCAGATCATGTCTGTGTTGCAATATAGACATGATCTGCACATCCACAAGACGTCTAATGTTTAGCGGGTTATCGGCATAAAACTGCACCCCTCACACTGTGGGTATCTCCTGTCTCGTCCTTTTTTTCATCTAAATCTCCAAGAATCCAAGGCCTGTGTTTCTAATTTAGAGCATCTCGAGGGATTCCTTTGTCCTTGGCAGCGTGAGTTTTCGTCCTTCTTGTCGTCTTCCAGATGATTATCCAGTGCGCCAGGAACTCGTTTTGTTGGTGGAATCTTCTGATCGCGAACCAGGCGCTGTCTGCGTGCACAGACGTTGACGTTGTGACGTGGCCTCAGTTCAGAAACAGAGAGGACACTCATCAATCTGTACGTCTGCGTGCTCATTAAGGCCTATGATGTCTCCAGCAACGTGGGCAACAGTCCAAGCGCTCTACACAAGCCTGAGTGTGGCTTAAAGAAATAGAAGGAATTAATATAAATCAAATTTAGAAAGATGTACATCAGTGAACATCATCCAAACAGCATGCCTAAATCAAACACTTACATCCATTAAAAAGTGTTTCTTCGAGGGATCTCCAGTAAAGGCAATGGTTCTGTGGTGCACCAAAAAGGTTTCATAGAAACCCTTTTTCAGGGAACTTCTTGGTATTATACAGTACCCTCACTCAGAAGTGCTATTGCATGTGGGCTATTCCATTACCTGTTAGTTCCACAAGCCTTGGGGCTCCAGTGCAAAACTAATTAAACTTAGACCTTTGAGACCACACCAGGCTCAGCTGAGCAACCACAGTGGAGGTATAACTAGGGTTAGTGTAGGTTGTGTAAATTTGATTTGATGCCAAACTAGCCCTTTAATCTTTCTTTCTCCCATTCCTCTTTCTCCTTCTCTCTCCGTCGCTTGCCAGGCTGTTTTCGAGGGCGGGGGCCTCTCTTCACTTTGCCAGCAGACTGCTCTAAGGCCACGCCGCTCACATCATTGTTTATTCAGCTTGAGAGCATCACTTCTTGGCAAGTGGATGCAGGCAAATAATGTCATTCTGCACAACAGTGACGGCGAAACCGGTTTCGAGGCACGCGGGCCGTTTGCTCGGAGCCGTCCGAACCGGGACATTTTGTTTATTCTTCCAGTACAATTTCATCTCGCCAGCCAACGTAGCGCTTTCTATTGAGTGTGAGGAGACGTGAGAAGATTTTTCCTCACTGAGTTCTTTGTTGGCTGGTGCCAAATGAAAGCCGCCTCCACTTGGCCCAATCAGAACACAAACACGCCTCTGTGATTTGGCTGATGCACCTCAATCGGGTGGACGTACCCACAAACACACACACACACACACACACACACACACACACACACACACACACACATACATACACTCTCGTCGCCACATTTACACTTTGCTCCCCCAGTTCTTACCTCACATCCCCAGTTCTTACCTCACACTCTCTCATTTCTTGTACCCTTGGACACACATACATGCACATTGCTCTCTATTTCCACACAATCCCAATGTACCTTTTTCCAGTTTTTCCCAGTTCCACCCATTTGATACTTCCCCAGTGTTCTTCTGGAGCACGTGAAGAGCTTCCACATCTCTTCAAACTACTGCTAAGGCGTTGTCATTGGAAAGCTCAACACACTTGGAGGAGACAGCTAACAGCCAAATCTGTTATGTCCATACCAAGTAGCATTGTGCTGAGCGATGGGGAAAAGGGTGGACCATCCTAAATGACTGTCCTAAATGGAGTCTAACAATCAATATCTCATATGTGTGAGCAAACACAACTTCCCTCACAAACACCAAGATCACCTCTCATCATCATCTTCCAAACTCCCCCCATCCATCGCCTTCTCTAAACTCTGTCAAGCTCAGATCAGATATCAGAAGAATCAGAAATGGTTCTCTGTCTAAACAAGGCCTTTGTTTGTTCTTTTTTACTTTGTGTGGCCTAACTTCAAGTTGACATGGCGATTTACCATGTCCTGTGCAGAAACACAGCCAGCAAAGCAGAACGTCTATCAAGAAAAATGTTGCTGTAGTGTATTTTTGTAAATAACAGTCATAAGGCTGTGGGGGTTCTTGGTTATCACCTGGTATCTGCTGTAGGAGCAAGTTACCATGTACGTCGCCGATGAGGGCATTTCTGAAACAGATGGGTAGTGCAATAATGACTAAACGATCCAAGCCTATTACCAGGATTCTTTCTATTAAAAACTTTTTGAAAAGTGAGGTGTCCACAAACTTTTGAGTGGCTGCAAACACACAAGCCCAATTACATCCACACACCTTGTGCCACCGCCATAGTTCTCCCTTGGTCCCCACTGCTTCTCCTTTGTTTTTGTCCTGTTATTGTGGTTTCGCATCTACTTTCATCTACCTATCCTGCCTCTGGTCTCCCCATCCTGCACCTCTGTTGAATCCTGGCCTGTGCTAAAGGGCCTGCTAGAGGTGAGTGGAAGCAGTGGGTACACAAATACTGATTCTACAGGGAGCGGGGTTGTGGCATCTCCAGAGGTCACTTCCTGCTCTTGTCAAAGAACAACACAAACCCCCCACCTAGCCAAACCAGCTAACCAACAAAGGAATGGAAAATCTGGATCACACATCTCTGTGTATAACTCTGTGTGTGAGTGTGTGTGTGTGTGTGTATGTAAGAGAATGAGAGAGAGAGAGAGAGAGAGAGAGAGAGAGAGAGAGAGAGAGAGCACTGGAATCTGAATGTATAGTGCTCCTTGGGCATGTCATTGTTTGACAGAAGCCAGAGTGTTCCCTGGCGGTGGGCCGTGCTGAAGGAGCTGGGCCGTGCCCTCAGAGAGGGGGGTCACGGGCGCCCCGAGCAGCGCGCACGACCCCTCTCATGTGAACACCCACTTTTCTGGGATCGGGCCAGGAAAGAATAGAGCCGTGTGTTTGGGATTCGGTGGGAAACTGCATCTCACGGTATGTCACTTCATGAAGGGCGTGTGGGGGGTGGAGGACTGGCATGACTGTTCTTGTCTCTCTCAGCGGAATCTCTCCCTCTCCGCTCCTGAGAGAACCCTCGTGGGGTCAGTGAATCAGGCAGCAGGCAAACATCCAAATACACTAAACCGACTGTACTGCACTGTACTTCCAGGGATGCAGAGCCCACCAGACACAAAGTCCCTCACTGCCACCTCAAAAAACAGCTCAGAGAGGGCACTTCACTGAACAATCAGCCTTGCTTCTGGAATGGTGCAGATTTGTTGCTGAATACTTAAGCCCTCTTTAGGAAGAGCTTTGGAGAACACCTAACAGAAGAGTGCATTTTTAGTTCCTTAAAGAGCCATCATCAGCAATATGGGAGAGTGCGAAGGACCAGTTGTTTTTTAAGAGTATATATAGCATGATTCTGGTAGTGTAGAGTGACAACAGTCTACTGATAATGCTATGATGGCTAGCATGAAAAATTATCATCCTAAACGTACATGAAATCAGACACAGAAACAGACTCCCCTGCTCTTTACTTTGTACCCTCTGTGATCTAATTATGAGACTGGGCTTGTTCATAACAGCTTCTTCCTGCATTCCCATTCTTTTTTTGTGTAATGCAATCGCGTCACAGTTACTGGCTGAATAAGTATTTCGACAACACGCACTGGATGGCCAGCAACAGCTCCACTGAAAGTGAATGAATGATATGGAAGCCCAGTCGTTATAATATGGCTTCACACAGGCCATATTATTGTATTTTATTATAAAGGCAGCTGTGTTTATTTAAGAGATGCTGTTTCTTCTGATTAGTTGCTGGGGTTTCAAACAGCAACGGCCAAATAAAAAAAATCACTATTCAGAATAAATGCAGGGAGAATGAAGCCTTTCTAGATGATGTTTACTCTGATAAACTGTTTCTTTCTAAATAAAATACTGAAATGATTATTGGATTGGAAAGGACTATTGGACTATTGAATACTGTATGTTCTAAGTGGTCCAGATTTGCACTGAATAGAGCATTTGATCATGTTTAACAGGTGCCTGTTTATTAACATTTGACAAATGTACTTGAACTTACCTTGAAAAAACAAACAAGCAAGACAGAGGAGAGAAAAAGAACAACACACCCAGGATGTGATGAAAATAAGTATCTGGTTCCTGGCACACGATAACGTCCCTGGTCGCCTGAGGCAAGTGTGTCAGTTGTTTTTCACAGAGCTGTGGCGCTCACGCATCAAACGAATAGAAAAGTACCAAAATATGACGCTCCGCATACGGGACAATGAAGATGAGCCACTGTGACTAACTGGAGTGTTGGATTTCCTCACTGGGCTGGAGAAAAGCACTCAGCTGAGGAAGGACAATTGCCTTAGGCCAGCCAAGTGAAGAGTCTTAACACTATATATCAGGGCACAGTTTTCACTTGTACAAATAATACATAATGTTCTGATAACACTGAAATAAACAAAGTACCAAGAATTGCTCATTTTCAGTAAAGATATTGCTGGGTTCTGGTCAGAAAAACGCAGATTTGGTTCTTTTCCTTCACCAGTAGCTTGCTTCCCAAAATCTAAAGATGAGCATCCATTTTCTGCATAATATTTCGGGGGGATATTTTATCTTAGAGCACCCTAGATGTTCACCAATTAAAAAAACTGTGGCATTGTGTGTGAGAAGACTGAGAAGGTGCTGGGTTTAATTCCTGGCCATGGCAGGCAGGTTCCTTTCTATTTGTACTTTGCACGGTTTCCCTGTGTTGTGTTTCTGCTGGGAGCTCCAGTTGCCTCCTATAGTTCAAAGACATGCACGTCAGATGACCTGGAGATGCCAAATTGCCCCGAGTTGTGGTTGTGTTTGTGTGTCTGCATTTCCATGGGCTGGAGACTTGTCCAAGATGTTTCTCTGTCTTTTGCCTTATGAACACTGGGAGAGGTTCCAGAACCCTCTGCAACCCTGATTGAGATAAACAGCCTGGAGAATGAATTAATGAACAACCTTAAAACAAAATTACGGTAAAACAATGTCTTAGACATCAGGCAGCGTATTCAAATCCCATCTAACAACTTCCCGTGAGTTTTCAGAGGCATTAAACCCTTCAGATGTCTGGTTCCTATCACCACCACTGTAAACAGCTCTGACTCCACTTTAGCACTTTAAATTATGCAGATATTTTGTACAATTGGTGGAATTCCAGTATTATTGAGGCCAAACCAGGGTACTGGTAACCACAGCTACTGGACTCCTTCAAGCAGAAGTTTGAAGATGGTAAAGCTTAGACAGTCTTTATTTGCACTTATTCGAAAGTTAGAATTTTTGTGGGCAAGTACATGCTTACTGACCAGATCAACGGCTTTCTCAGAGAGCGCCCTAAATCTTCTGTAAAGTACTAGATAGAATTTGCTAAGAATAACAATAGCGTGTATTGTGTGTCAGTGCCTTTCAGCATGGAAAAGAAAAACACGGCTTTGTTTTAAAATGCATTTTTCCCCCCTCTCTCTTTTCTTTTCTCAAGGATGTTGTTTATGAAATTTTATGAGTTTCATCTCCTTTGACCCACAGCCCAAGCTTTCCCCTTCTCCCCCCCTCCTCTTTCCTCTTCTTTCCTTGTAATGCTGCAAGTCCTCACAGGAAAATAATAAACAGATGAGATGGGATGGGAACGGTCCCGCAAAGCAGAGGCTGCTGATTCCCAGGCTTTCTGGATTGGAGTATGGAGGGCAAGCCATTGCTTGACTGCACTATCCCAGAGAGACAACCAGAAAAACCGGCCAGGGCTTTACCGTTACCTGTCACTCATTGACTCACACACACCGTAATTTCACCTCCAGTACATGCACACACACAAACACACACACACGCACACGCAAGCGCATGACACAAGCAAGCCCATGCACAAACTTCAAGGGCTCCATACACTCATTACTCACCGCTGTCTTAGAGGACGAAGCGCGTCTGGAAGGCGGAGGGAGTACATGTGGATGTTCTCTCACACACAGGCAGCGCGTGCATACACACACATAAAGGAAGCCATGGTTGCGAAACCATAAAGACCTCTTGCTCAAAGACACTCATGCACTGTGTTCTGCTTCGTGGGCGATTGCTTTTGCAGCCTTCGCTTTAATGTGCTGAAGAATTATTGAGCAATTTTGGGGAAACAGACTCTCCAAAGTGTGTAAATCCCAGATAGGAGCCAGAAGAAACTACAGAAGGGCATGCACACACACACACATACACACACACACACACACACACACGACATAACACAAAGGCACACATACAGTCAGCTCTATAATTATTGGTGAGCCTGACAAAAATGAGTAGAAAAGGATGAAAAATGTTTACATGCACCCTGCTACACAACACTGACATAACCTTGCTGTACTCATATGTCATGATGGATGTCATGCTCACATAAGCTGTCACTACAATATTTAATGTCATATGACATGCTAATTACACGTCATGCAGCATCTGTCATAACAATTGCTGGTAATGCTAACATAATGCTTACTGGCATCAATCTTAATGAATATGCCATGACATGTTTATGACGGGGATATGTCAATGCTATGTGGCAGCATTTAGGGTTAACTTTAGCTCTAAATATTCGATTCGATTCAATTTTATTTACATAGTTGTCACAAAAGCAGCTTTACAGAATACAGGTCCGAGCCCCTAGCGAGCCAAAGGTGACAGAGGTGAGCAAAAACTCCCTCAGCTGGAGGAAGAAACCTCGGGAGGAACCAAGACTCAAAAGGAGAACCCGTCCTCCTCAGATCGACATGGAGAGAAAGGAACGAGAGTCTTTATGGGGATAAATAACAAGAGAAGGCCTTCATGAACAAGATTATAGGCAGTTAGGCCTTCTGCGGCTAACAGTGTTGGTTTCACTAAGTGTCCATAGAGGTCAATTTTGTTGGAAGAGCGACAGAGTCTGTAGTCCATAAACAACAGGATCAGGATTTATAAATATCTAACCTTTAACTGAAGTGAGCCCTTTTGCAGAATATTTGGATGCCTCTTCCATTCTAGTTCTCTAGACGTCAAGCAGGTGTTTATTGTCATTTCAGCCATATATACCGTATACAGTGAAATGATCCAGCATTCCTGCAGGGCCATGGTGGAACTCAAACAAAAGCAAAAGCAGTATATAATAAATTATCGGTAATTACAGTGGCAGTTGGGTTTTTGTTACTTTTATGACAGAACAGTTCAACATGTATATGCACTGAGTTGTTCAGTGTGTGTGTGTGTGTGTGTTTATGATTCAGTTCTGTTCTTGACGTGTACAATGGTCTGAGGGAAGAAACTGAGGCCCGTGTTCTATGAAGACTTTTGCCAGATGGGAGGAGGGAGAAGAGGGTGAGTGAGGGGCATGTGAGGTCATCCATCGGTCTCTGCAGGAAGTAGAGACGCTGCTGGGCTTTCTCAGCAATGGAGCTGGTGTTGAGGGACCAGCAAACTTGCTGCACAGTCATGAGTCAGCAGCATGAACATCAGAGCACACATGCCTGGGGGCCCTTGTACTCAGTATGGCGGTGCTGGAGATGTTGCTCTCGATTCTGATTGACTGTGATCTCTCAGTCAGGATGTCCAGGATCCAGTTGCAGAGGTAGGTGTTCAGACCCAGTGGTCTCAGCTTTCCCTAGTCAGTGTGTTCAAAAAAGTGCTGAAGAGCAGAGATGGCTCCTGGGGGCCAGATTTTTGTCTGTGCATGTTTGATGAGCGGCTTGTATTCTGGCATCAGCACAGCAGAGATGTGGCCTGAGTAACGGATGAGGGGTGTTCGTCCCCCAGCATGTTCACCCCCCGCCCATTGCAAAGTCTGATGAGCATATGAACAAGATTTTTGTGTGAGAATCGACTACAACTTCAATTTTGCACCAAATTTTGGATCCTAGAAAGACTGCGACTTAGCATGCCGCCGTCTTCGTCAAGTAGGTACTACAGTAACTTTGACTAGAACCCGATTATTCATGGTCAGACAAAAAATTTTTTAAAGAAACCCTCAAGTGCATTTAGGCCAAAAAAGAATGGAAATAAATCATTCACACTGAAGAATATGTGATGTTTAGGACTTTTTTTTCCCAAAAGCATTTGGAACATTTGTAGAATACATGGCATCATGGATACCATGACGTGTCAGGAAATTTTAAAGAAAATATGGTGGCTTCTGCCAAAAAGCTAAAACTGGGTTGTGGTCAGATATTCCAGCAGGACAATGATCCAAAAATATATGTTGAAATCCACAGAAAAACTGTTTGAGTCCCCTGACCTAAACCCTGCTGAGAACCCGTGAGGTGAGCTGAGGAGAAAAGCATCCACACATAGTATTCCAGAATGCCAAGGAAAAATAATAAACAAGGACATCATTTAGCACCGGTTTATTTTGTCTTTCCTTGAAGGCATGGATTTTGATCTACATGTACTGAGAAATGTCTTCTTGCATCACTTGACCCAGGTGGGACTCCAACCCACAATCCTCAGCTCCAAAGGCTGATGCCTTACCCATTAGGCCACTGGGCCTTCATCAATCTAGAGGAGAAATGGGGTGAGACTCTGGGTGGCCTCAAACTCACTCACATTCTGTAATCGCTTAATCCTCACCAGGCTCACAGGTACTCAGGGTCAATGGGTCACTATGGTTGATTTAGAACCCCCAGTTCACCTGACACGCATGTCTTTGGACTGTGGGAGAAACTAGAGACCCCAGAGGAAACCCAAGCCACCACAAGGAGAACATGCACACTCCACACACACACAAGGCCAGGACCCGGATTCAAACCACCAACCTTGGGGGTGTGAGACACAGCGCTATCCACTGCGGGGCCAGCCTCAAACTCATCTATTCATGATCTGAATCTTTTATCCTTAATCAGATTTGCAGGGGTGATGGAGCCTGTCCTAACAGTCATAGTGCAAAAGGCAGAGAAACACCTTGGACGGATTGCCAATCCTCAAACCAACATGTAGAAGTCCAGTGACCGTGCCACAGAGACAGCATTTGTTTAGTGTGTGCAGGCCTAACATGTGCATGTGAACTAACAGATGTACAGAAGGAGCCTCGACTTTGGATTAGTGTGGATCTCAGGCAGAGCCGTTTCAAGAAAAACTAAAATGTTCCAAAGACAGTACACATAGTATGATATACTGAAAATAAATAACGTTTTTCAAATCATACTACATAGAAATGAAAAGTAAAGCAAACTGCAGTGATGGCTTGTCAGCATTGCTCTTTTCTATTTATGTAAATACTTTGCTGTCTATATATTTATGCAGTTCTTTCAACTTTTTTCACTCAAAACCAATTAAACTCAGTTGCATTTGATAGTTTTGTGAACCTCAAGGAGCTCTGTCAAAGTAGAACATTCTTCCTGAGACAGGCCCCAGACACCGATCCCACTGCCTTTACCCAGCGCTTCCTTTGGCTTTTTTCTCAAAACATATCAAAACCACAAATCCCCTCCCTGTTACATCACCCCCCCCCCCCCACCCCCGGCCCGACACACACACACACAGTGACCAGCCACACTCTCCATTCATACGGAAATACAAAAGGCTGTTCCTTGCCTCTGCTGCGGCCCAGTTCTCTCTCACAAATTAAAGCCAGATTCTCCCATACATTCAGCAGACTGACAGCTCTCTCGGCCTGCCAGTGCTGCAGAGGTCCAGGAACACGGGATTAGCCCAACTGGCTAAGAAGAGTCAAACAGGCTCCTCGCTTGGCACATCTTCCACTTTTCTTTTTTTCTTCACACTACAGGGCTCCAACTTGGCAGCGGCGAGCAAACAGAGCGATTAAGGCGGCCTGCTAACGGTTGCCGGAGTCCATGACGTAAGGCTCGGCCTGAATGAATCACGGGGAGCAATTCAAGATCCTCATACTGAGAAAACAGATCCAGCTGAGAGAGGGAAAACATGGTTTTCCGACAAAACAGGCGTCTCGTCATTTCACACTTCATTCAGAGTCAGTCGATGGTGATATTTTGTGAGGAAAAGGTTTGAGGCTCCTGTTATATTGTAAAATTCTGAAGTTCTAGCTCTGAAAATTACTTTTTGATCCAAGCTGCAAAAGACTTGCATGCATTTGATTGCACTTATCAACTCAAGACACTGTAGGTGAATGAGGTAAAGTTTTAAAACAATATGCATAATGTGTCACTTCATTAGATACACCTGACATGTATCAGTACCCACTGTCCATTTATCAGCTCCATATAGGAGACCATATAGGTGCACTTTGTAGTTTCTGATTACTGAATGTAGGTCATCTGTTTTTCTGCATCATTTACTGGTCCCCAATGGTTAGGACCACCACAAGACCACCAGTGAGTAGGTGCTCTTTGGGTGGTGGATCATTCTCAGTTCAGTGGTGATATTTAAATATTCAAATGAGATATTCAAAAGAGTTGTCTATTTAAATAGGCATAACATTTGCATTTTTTTTTTTTACCAGCCTACCGTTTGGGTGGGATGATGTTAGAATAAAGATTTCATTGGAAAGACACACTGTAGAGAAAGGATTTTTCAGAATGGATTATCGAAAATCCTTCTGTGAAATCCTTCAGAGTGTGGTTAGGAAAGAATGTGTTCCATGAATACAGATGATTTAAAGATGAGATGTTTGGTACTTAGTGTAGAGAAAAGCTAATGAGAAAATGCACCATTTATGTGAATGTTGTTGTTAAAAGGAAATTTGTTTTATGGGACATTTTAGTTTTACAGGAAAGAAGATTTTCTAAGAGAAATGATGTGATATTATTTTGTTGAGTGTGGGCAAAGCTAAATCTTCATTAAAGTTGGGATGTGACCAGTCATCATTTTGTCAGAATAACCTTTATCCATTATGTTACTTGGCAGCCATGGCCTACAGTTAATGAACTGAGTTTGGTGAAAAAATGCTATAGTTATTAATAATTTTAATTGTGCCTTCTAATAGCACCCTAGCAACTGCCAGGAATACCATAGCAACCAGCTAGCAACACCTTAGCAACCACTTGCAATATCATAGTAACCACCTAGCAACACCATAGAAAACCATTTCAGCCACCAAGCAACTCTGTAACAATCACCAGAGATACCATAGGAACAACTTGGGAATTGCTGAAACAGTGCAATCATGGAAAATATTCTAGTTTGCTAAATTGGTTTATCTAAATTTAATGATTCATTGCACATTCATTCTTTATTTTAATACATCAGTTTCAGCACATTTGATTAGCATTTTATGAAACCAGTAAGCCACTCAAGGCTGTGCATTATAGAGATTCTATCATGTTTAGAGCATTTTATGCATTCTGCTATGTCTCATTGTTTTATATCTAAAAAAATGTCATTACAAAAGGACAGTTAAGCAAACTGCAACAAAGCACAACTGTTCCTAGACCCTTGGTTTGCTTTAGGTTCACGTGTGCTCTGGCACACATCAGGACAATTGAGAGTGTAATCAGGTCAGGTTCAGAGAACTCAAGGTGCCTTGGGAGGATTGGCTTTTATAGATCAAGTTTGTAAGTTCCCAGTGTCTGAGTGAGCTTTGCTTCAGCTTACATTAGGGAAGTAAACAGCTCGAACAGGTTCTTAATCACATCGATTCAGGGGTTGCCAGTCCACACCTGCGATGGGCCACGTGTCAGCCAGCGGGCCTTTGAGTGCTGAGATCTTTTTTCTGGCAAACGTAAAGACCGATCTGAAAACCATTTTCCTTATTAAGCACTTAAGTCTGTGAAGACAGATTAGGTTTATGACTTTATCAGGTAATTTAAGATTACAGAAGCAATCACAAGCCAGACTGAGTAAGCAGACAGGCTGAAAGATTTTATTGCTTTACCCTTAGAACTCAAACTGTATTAGTAAAATCTGATTTCAACAAATATAGTCTAAAACCGGTGTTTGCTCTCCTACAAGCTCGCCGTTTGCTGCTCTTTCTCTCATTGTGCCGCCACTCAGCCACTCTCCGGACCCCCTCCCTCTGCGGGTTTTCCCCACCAACTTGTGGGTGAAGACAGTTTTTTTGTTTGTTTTCTAAGACCTAAAGTGAAAGAAATTTTGCATTTTTGTTGTTTATGGGATTTTACATGTGATGCCATTTTTTAAATCCAACTTTGGTTCTACGTGACATAGGAACACCAAACAAAGCTCATCATGGGTTAATAGCAAAAGTTCAGCTCTTTACTTTCTTCTTTTCCACTTCATGATTCCATCATGCAGATTAAGCCATGGCACTGTCAAACATGCTTATGAGTTGCAGTCTTCCAGTAAGGGGAGCAAGGTGAGCATTTTGGTATGCCAAGGAAGGGTTTCAGATCATGGACTGAAGAATCACCATTCTTTTGTGAAATTTTCTGGTGGAGAGCAGAACTGATCATTCTGTCAGTTAAAGCTGTGAAGCTGTAATGCATGCCCACACTATCACACTACCACCACCATGTTTGACAGCTGGTATGGAGCTCTTATTGTGGGATGTGATGTTGTGTTCACTTCATGGCAGATTTAAATGGACCTATGTCTTCCAAAAATGTTCACTTTTGACTCATTGGTTCATGAGACATTACTCCAAAAGGCTTGGGGGCCATCAAAGTGTTTTTTTGGAAAAAGGTCTTTTTGTTGCTCTTGATTAGTAGTGGTTTTTGCCTTACAGCTCTCCCATGGATACTTTTTTGCCCAGTCTCCGTCTAATGAAGGAACTGTGAACACTGATCTTATCTTAAGCAAGTGAGGCCTGCAGTCCCTTAGATGTTCACCTGGGTGATTTTGTGACTTACCATATGAGTTGTGACTATGCTCTTAGTAGGAAATTTGGTTGGAAACTTCCGGGAAGATTCATCACTTGACCATGTTTAGAGCTAATGACACTTACTGTGATTCACTGGAATTCTAGAGCCTTAGAAATGTCATTGTAATTGCTTGTGTGCTGCTCGTTGAGTCCTTTTAGCCCTTTGTCCATTCAATTTTAATGATGTTCACATTCAGTGGGGATAAAAAATAGTGAAGCAACTTTGTGTCTAGTCTTATTGATTTCAGTAGCGAAGAAAATTTGGTTAATTGAGGGGGCACTTTTTCTCGTAGAATCAGTTGTTATTGGAAAAAGGTTTAATTTGATGAATGAAATAATTTTGTGTGAAGATCTGAAATAATTAAATGCAAAATTGATATTTATGTCATTCTTTGTATTACCTATACAGTAAAATGCTGCCAAACTATGTCCCTGTTGAAATCATGTCCTTTTCACTGAATCTGTGCAGGATGTGGAGAAATCCAGCACCACACCATCCGAAGAAGAAACTACCAGAAGCCTCATCAGCAACGAGTACTGTAACATAACAGTCTAAACTATAACAGGTAAAGTGCTAATGGCTAATATAATGTAGTGTTTTGAGGAAAAGTCACCGTGACTAGGCAAAGAATATGTGCTACTCCAGTCCTGGGAGGACTTAGGAAGAAACGAATGAGTAGGCTGTAGGCGGTCAACCCTGCTCATGAAAATCTACTGTTTACATCTCCTGGAAATCTGCCAGTTTATGTCTGTGGAGTCTGAATATTTGAGACCAGAGTAAGAATAAAACTATGAAGGAAGGAACGTAATCTGTGGGGGATTAACTGTGGATACACATGCACAGCAGTGCAATCCATCATTTCGTACCGGTACAACGTAATGTTAGCTGCTATGTAATGACAGCTAAGGAGCTAGAGAGCTAATCAGCCTGTATTTTGTCCACTTGTAATGTAATATTTGCATAAAATGAACAAAAAGGGATGAAGTGGCGACCTGTTTCTCCGCCCTTCGCCCTTTGACCACTGGGAATAGACTTCAGTACCGAACCCGTCCACCCCACCTTAACACCAAACCCCCACCCACAAAAAAGAACATCTTCAAAACTGGCTGTGATTTTATTTTCTCTTTATGCAGGGCGTGACGAGGACGAGGGAGGTGGTCTGGTCCTACGGCCTTGTATGGTGAAGCTGTGCAGATACCCCAGTTCATTCCTAAAGCCTGACCGAAGCCTATTTTAGGCGTTCTGAACTCTCCCACGCACGAACAACAATTTCAGAGGTTAGTTCATTTATTTGTCTACAGTGATTTTTCCGTCTAATGAAACCCCTGAGAGAGACGCGTGGAGTTGTTCTTGGCTGGAGGGCCAAAAGGGAGAGAGACGTGACTTCAGCACCACAGCAAGAGCAAGAGCGACCACTGTATCCATCAGATGGAGAGAGAGGAGGAAAATGACTGTTAGAAGATAGAACCCCTACTGTTGCTTCTTTACTCCCGTTCCCTGAAGGTGCACTGGGACCTTTTCACCTTTCCCCACCTCTCAGGGAGGCACCCATGCCCACAGGGGGGGAAACGGCATGCCCCTGCTCGCTCGTCGCACAGCAATTTATGACTCCATTCATGCAGAGATGAGAAGGGAGGGGGCAGAGGGGCTAGCGTGGGAGAGAGACCCCAAAAAGGGAGGGAGTGAGAAGGAGAGAGAGAGAAGGAGAGAGAGAGAGAGAATGAGAATGACCTTTCATTCCTCCTCCATACTCATGTGTGTTTATCTTTTCAAGAAGGCCATTGTGAGATGTTTGAAATGGTGCACTAAAACTGGCAGAAAATGCAACATTTGAGTGTGTTCACTGTGGAGGAAATCAACACAACATGTGATTTGACGGGGGGTTTCCTGCATGGGATTGTATAGTGGACCCCAAAAGTCTGAGACCACCTGTGAAAAGGCTTCTTTTTGCTTCACTTTCTAATTTACCAAGCTCTTCATTACAAAACCTGAGTGAAAAAGTGAATGAATGAGTTTTGGAGTTTCTTAGTATTTGGCATGTTTCCCCCTTGCTTGAAAAACAGCTTGCACTCAAGCATGGGCTCCAAGAGTTTGTGCAGTAACCTTTGACGAGCAGATCGGGTTTACCTGAGAGCCTGAACACACACAACAACAGACTTATATTAATGACTTGGTTAAAGTCACACATTTCCTTGAATTTAAATAGTGACCTTGAAATAGTACAGATAGTACAAATAGTGCACATGAATACTTCTTTTTCACTTGGGGTCACAGATTTTTTAAAACAAACATATATATACTAACTTCATTTCCCAGAAATTTGGGGCATTTTCCAAAAATGCAATTAAAACTCAAATATGTAATTTGGTAATTCACCTGAACCTTTATCTAATAATCAAAAGGACAAAGAAATGATTTCACTGACAAACTGAATTTGGTAAACATAAACAAATTTGGAAATCAATGCCCACAACACGCTTTTCTTTTCTTTGTCCTTTTGCCAAAGAAACAAAGAACAACTTTGGGTTTGTTTAGGGATAAACTCTTGCATTTTTCAACCTAATCTTTCATCACATCATTTTGATGCATGTTCCAAAACAGCAATCACACTGACTCAAAACACACCCACACTAAAAGCCTGGTCTAAGTGCAAGTTCAGGTTGAAACACCCTGGAGTATTCTAAGTCCAACTAAAATCAAAACTGACTGTTTGTAACTCATGTACCTGGTCATATGAAGTACAATGCATCCCATTATATCATTTAAAATACAAAACTCTTGTTATTCTGCAATCTTTTATCTAAATGGAATGACCTTGCCTGCCTCTAAAACATCTGTTTTGATTACATCACTGTGCACCATGCAACAAGTGGAGAAAATAATATTAACTGATAATATCATGTTTCACCACCCACTCCCATCACCCCTACCTACCACTGAGAGAAAACACTCATGAGTGTATGATATCACACTTTAAACAACCATCCACTTCAAAGTTCTTATGGTAATCAAACATGGGTCTTCTGCTGCATCGCTCTGGAGGATTTTTTTAACCCTTAAACTGTAAGAGTGTATTTGGATTTGGTTATCTGTCTTTACACCCACACTAAACAACACGAAACAATATAGCAAACATTGAATATAAACAATATAGCAAACACTGAAGTCCGAGAAGAGATGCAAGAAGACATCACTATGTAAATAAATGATGCTGATATGAGGGATGTGGAAGTGATAACGCTTCTAAAAGCTTTCATAAGTTTGTATGTGAAGTGACCATTTGTCATGCGTGAACACACCACAGCACACAATGTGAACAGCACAAAATTCTTTCTCTGTATTTAACCGTTCACCAAGTGAAGCAGCAGGCAGCCAGCAACACAGCGTCCGGAGAGCAGTGCGGTGGGACGGTATCTTACTCAAAGGTACCTCAGTGGTGTCCCAGTCCTGGGATTCAAAGCCACAACCTTCTGATCATAGGGGCAACTCCCTAATCACGAGGTCACCAGCTGTATGACACCTACATAAGCTTTTCATTACAAATGAAACTACACATGATTTAATCGAAGTTTGTTCACCTAAGCAAGCATCACACCTGGCACTTTGGGAATAAGCTGTTATAATAAGCTGTTATAAACATCAGAAGTGTACCAGCAAGAACGCAAGCCTTCAAGAAAGTGGTCCAAGTGTCTTTGGCCTAATACTGTTGAACTACTATTGTCTGAGTATGAATATTCAGCACTAAGAAATAAGAGTATTCACACTGCAACAGGTACCATTTCATTTGTCTTCTGCTTTATTATGTCTGCTTATTGTGTTTGTGTGGCTTTATGCTCAGAAAAGCAGCCATAATTCACACAATCACTTTCCAGTTTCTCTTTATTAGGACTGAACAAGCTGTAACTGGGCCTGTAAGACTGATATGACCGAAATGGTCTTTATAACAGCAACGTGAATCAGTAATAAAATGCTGTAGGCTCAATCGGACACATGTAAACGTGTTGCTTGTTTTGAATGGACGTCACAGAAGCAGTCCATTCAAAACAAGCTGTTCTTGCAGTTTCGTTTCCATCTGTGTACTGAGGAGTTGATGGTATGTTTTTAATATAGAGCGCCGCACTTTGTCAGTTTAAAAAAGCAAGGAAAAATACGTTTTCTGTGATATGGGCCCTTTTAAAAGTTCAATTCTCTTAAGGAAGTTCTGTGATCGGAGGTTCTGACTTCACTCCTTTGTTGTATTTTACGGTAAGCAAACCAGCTCAGTGTAAGCGTGACTCTTGTTTGTGTGTTGTAGTCTTAACTGTAACGTCACGCTTCTGGCTCTCTTGTGCTTTTAAAGCCATGGTACATTTTGCGTATAAAAAACGAGCCTTCTCTTCTCGTCTTTGAGCTCCAACCCAGAACAAACATTGAAAAACAGACCAAAAATAGAAAAGACAAACAGAAGAAAACGTTCTGTCACTCCAGCCTTGCAAAACTATGCAAATTCCTCCACTCACAATACAGCAATAAATACAAGAGGTATTTTTAGATTGAATACATCAGGACCCATTGTCTCACGATCCACGTCCATCATCTATGTGACGTCCCCATAACCATGAGCTAATAGCTCCTGCCCCCTTCTTATTTGGTTTATATTAAAGCGGACTGGTTTCTGCTAGCGGAGCCATACATCACTGCGGTGTGGTGTGTGTTATTACAGAGTGCATGAGACGAATGGGTCACTGCAGGCCAGTGGATGTGAGAGCTACGGCTCATGGCAGACATCATTAACAAGAAATGACTTTTTCCTAGTCAGGCTGTCTCATAGTCAGTAGTCTTTTTGGTAGGCCGCAAGCCCAGGCCAAAGCTTTCAGAGTCCCCCAAGTGTGACAGACCCAGATAGAGCAAAAACACACTTCAAATGGCTTCCCTGCACAGCACTACCTGTGTTACATCGAGGGCACTCCAATGGCAGGCCTTGACTTGGGGTTGAATTAGACCAGTGAACATTAAAGGAGAGTTCTGGAACTGTAATTTGATGGTAAAATATTTCTAATGTACTCCTTGGTATGGCAACATAAATTGCTTCTTAACGACAGAACATTCAAATAAAATATATGTACTCTTTTTTGCCTTTGACACTGCTCTCGACGTGCTCTTTGAAAGACAACTGTGAAGAGTATTAACTACATAACACCTTAATTCAGTGTTCGTTCTGCTCTTTCATAGAGGTTAGGTGGAACAAATCTTAGTTTTGGCCTTAATGTGACACAGATCTGATCTTTTCAAATCAGATCTGAGCCACTTCCATATGTGCTCCTAGATCAGATGAAAATCCAATCCATGGCCATGGAACCAAAAAGGAGAATGGTCAGATCGGATGATCTGTCCCCATATTTCTGACACCCGCCATCTTAAAGTCAGTTTAACCTCTGACCTTGAGCACAGATATCACAGCCTCCTTCATGTAACTCCAGCTGTAGACTGCTAGCCCAAACCTGCAGGACTTCGGCCTTGCTAACAACAACACGCTGTTTTCCACACAGGTTCACCTGCTGTATTCGTTGTTCCCCACTCTGAGAAAGCCTGCATCCACAGTGGGGCCTCTGATGTGGGCTTGGAGTGAAGTTGGTGAGGAGATAACAGTTGTTTCTCCAGCTTCACCCGTATCTATATCTCTGATGGGCCTCTATGAGGAGAGAGTGAAACAATAGCAGATGGTAGGTGCTTGCACTTTCCCCTGGGCTGGGAGCAAAGGGTGAGGGACGGGTGGGTGCGAGCGTCTCACACAGCTCGGGTTCCACCATCAGCAGGCACATGGGGGACAGACTAAAGAGCCAGGCATGAGCTCCATGAGCTCCAAGTTTCATGACCTTCAAAGCATTACATGACTTCTGTTGGTCAGAGGTGGATAGAGTGACCGAAAGCCATATTCATGATGTAGCAGTATAAAAACCAAAGGTTGAAAAAACTTGAAAGATCTGCAGTGGTCTGTCCAGCATCTATCAGCACAGGAACTGAGGTTTGTTAGGTGCTTTTCTTCACATGTTGGGATGATGATACCAGATGAGTGGTTATAGACCCTAAGAAAGCCACTGAGGACAAACATAAAATTTTACTCTCACTGTCCCTCCCAGTCTTGGTCCTGGAATACCCTTGCCCCGTACATTTTTGGCATTTTTCTTGATTTAAAGGAGACCAGGCAGCAAAAAGGCAAACAGTTTAAAGATAACCTTTCTGCCGTTTTTGGCTATTTCTCTGCCTATTTAATATCCACAAAAGGCTGTTAGGATTTGGTGCTCAGTTGTGCCTCACATGCAGCAAATGTCTAGTATCAGTCAAATAAATACACCCACTCACATTTACATTTACATTTATGGCATTTAGCTGACATCCGTTTCTTAAACCTATAAAGGTCCATTTAAATCAGCGTCCACTATTCAACCAACTTACTGCACGCTAGGTACACCCAAACAACACCAGTCAAAGAAAGTTCAAAGTGAGGAAGGGATTGGGATTAGGGTTTTTTTTGTTTGTTTTTTGAGAAATAAGCAAGCAAAAACAAGAGACACAGTTAGTCACCAAGATGCTCCTTGAAAAGGTGGGTCTTCAGGCGATTCTTGAAGACAGCGAGGGACTCCACAGATCTGATTGGAAGAGGGAGTTCGTTCCACCAGTGGGGGCCGAGACTGAGAAGAGTCTTGACGCGTGTCTCCCTCTTCTTTTGAGCAGCGGAGGCTCAAGACGAGCCGTGCTTGAAGCCCTGAGAGGACGAGAAGT
>JBBJLS010000140.1:3134609-3157618 GCA_037577275.1 Bryconaethiops microstoma | reverse complement strand
TGTGTGTGTGTGTGTGTGTGTGTGTGTGTGTGTGTGTGTGTGTGTGTGTTTGTGTTATGCCTTTTTTTGGATAAGATTCCATACAGTTCTATGAGAAAAGCCTGGGCTGTTACTAACGGCTTCATTAAGTGACTGATATATAAGAACAGATTGTCCTTGTAAGAGAGTAGAGAACACTGAGAGAACACTGAGGGCTTGAGTTCTGGGTGGGTTCTGCCAGACTCTTCTTTGCAAAACTGCCTTTACAGAATATGTGAGGCACTAATGGAAATATAGGATGTTAGATTAAAAGAAGGCAGAGCTTCAGCCATGGTCCTCTTCCCAAACTTCAGTTTCATAACTCTGTATTGATTAATCAATTGTTGTTTGACAAATCAGTTAATGGACAAATCTAACCTTCTCTCCCCCCACCACAGCACCAGTTATTCTAAAATCAGAGTGACAGGTGATTCTTTCATGGTACAAACAACAGAAACCATATTGCCCCCTAGACTTCCTGCAGAGTATTGCAGTATGTCAGACTACCTTCTGCTTCTGGTGTAGTGGTTGATCTTCAGGGACCCTCCAGACAGTCTAAATGTTTGATCTGTCCTTACGTATTGTGGGTTAAGCTGGAGCAAAGTGGAGTTTCAGTTGGGAGTTCTGTTTTACTCTGTACAAATTACTATTGAACAAAATATGATTCCAAAGTTTTATCATTATATGTTTCATCTTAGTTGCACAGAACAGGATTAGCATTGCAGTTAAAGATCAGTAGTTATCATTTGCCAATGGAAGGTTGGTAGCTTGTGTTTCATCACATCCCCATGAAGCTGTGTGGAATAAAATATCATTAGATCTGAGGTCTTTAGTTTTTTTTCTTTACTATTATAATTATTTTTAAGATCTGGGGCTACAGATCTATTCATGAAAGCTCTATTCATAAAACTTGGCCGAATTCCCAGTTCTAACAACTTCACTTTAATCAAAACTGGTTTTAAAACTGAATCATGACTTACTATCACCCTCATCATCTGCTTTACATTTCCTCTTATTAAAGAAAAACACGTTTTACTGTATTTGCTTTGTCAGAACTGGGCATCCGTCCAAGATTTATAGATAGCCACAGATTTTAAAAATAATAATAATGCTAAAAAAAAAAAAAAAAAAGAGCTAATACAATCAGATCTAATCCTTCATTAGTCCTCAAAACTTTGTGGAGATGTTGCATTACTACCATAGATTACTAGTTGTTAACTAGCATTACGTTATAGAGGTTTCTCAGTGACTGTGTAGCACGGTGGCACAACAAAGGATGACTGCAGAACTAATGCAATACATAAACACCATTAACACGAATAGCACTGGGCTAAAGTTGCTTTTCTAGTCTGTGATTTTTATGTAGTAGAAGTTTTGTTTACATACTTAAACGTCATGCACTTTTACGCACTTTATGACCTGGTCATTCATTTCATTAGATCAAAAGCAGACTGTAAATGTATACAGATGTATATAGATTAAATGATTGCTGATGACGTTACCATATAGATAGCAAAGTGAAGCATGACTGCTTGTCTGTGTAGACATGCTGATGGGTACTGCACTTTCCTGCTACAAAATGTATTTAATGGGTTGTGGTAAATCATTTCATGTGTAAGTAGTCATGTAAAAGATGCATTCAGTGACTAATTTATTGTTATTAGTTTATAATTACCCGTGTGTTATGATTACTTTATTATTATGTTATGACTAATAATACTAATATATACTAACTAATATTTTAGACAAGCTGATCCGTCATTTGTGCATGTAGTTTTAGACAGAGCAAGAATGCAAATTCCCTACATCTGCAGTCACAGATGGTGTGTATATAAGGTAACATGTCTGGAACCATCCTAAACATACCCTGTGTAAGAAAACTTCGTTTTGGCTGACCGGCTCGGAACAAAGCTCAGATGTCTGTGGTTTGACCACTATGTTGCATGGCAGCCATAGCATAATGTAAACATGCTAGAGGAACTGTTTGATTATTATGAAATAATTTCTCAAAAATTAAACAACATAGCACTTAAGCCTGAGGGTTCAGTGAATGTATGTGTATGGTGTGTGACAATGAAAGCCCTAACACCAACAGTGCGGCAGCACACAACTTCTCATGATTTTTGTTTTAATGTAACAAGCTCCTGCTTCAGCATGAGGGAGGTTTCTGTGTGAAAACGGGATAGTTATCCTTTATATGGTCATGCTCGTCCTAATTATACCCTTCTCATAATGCAGCGATGGCTGATGTTTGGATTGAGCCATTGCTAGGGTGTGAGTGTGTGTGTATGTGTACGTGTGTGTGTGTGTGTGTGTGTGTGTGTGTGTGTGTGTGTGTGTGTGTGTGTATGTGTGTGTTTATTCCATTTTGCCTCTTTTCAGGTTGTAAGCAGCAGCAAATCTGAGGCTTTGCGGCGAGCCGGAGGGCCGTGCTGGGACAGGTAGCTACAGGTGCGGCACTGGGTGCAGTTTCACTCTCCTCTAGTGCAGAGGTGTGGGAACCGTCGAGCTGCCAGTGGTGCATGAGTAACAAGACCCGCAGGGGAGTGTGGTGTAATCTCCACTAACGCTTTCCTTTTCATTTCACCTCACACACTCTTACACATAAAAAACATGAATGTACACACACACACACACACACACTCCCCAGTCCTTTTAAACAGAGCACCATCGGTCTGCTTGTACTCTTTCCCTGTCCTTTTACCTTCATTCCTCGCTTTATGTTTACTGACATACACACAATAAAACACGTTACAGCTACAGCTACGGTGACATGCATCACTCGTTACAATACAAAGCCTAGAAGTGGCATTTTATGCCGATTGCACAAACATCATCACAGCTGGTGTAAAATGACAATTGTGAATATTTAGAGCGGAGACTCCGAGCTTGAGCATATGTGGTACATTGAAAACTAAAAGTGAAAATGTATTTTGTTTTCATTATAACACGTTTGATATAGTTATGTGGAATTGTTGAGTGATGAAACTCTCCCGTCATGTGGCGATATAGGAAAAGGACCGCCCATTGACTTTAAGGTGTGCCATCTTCTTCTCCTATATTAATCTCTACCTTGGCTACACAAGGGATGCTAGTTTTGGGGGGTGGGGGGTGGGGGGGGGGGGGTCATTGGTAGCCTAGTTCATGAAAGACTTGCCTGTGAACCCGATGACCACAAAGTTGCAGGTTCAAACCCCCCCACTTTCTACCATTGTGTCCTTGAGCAAGACACTTACCCCTCAGTGTCTCCAGGGGGACTGTAATTAATGATTGTAAGTCTCTCTGGATAAGGGTGTCTGGCAAATGCCACTTTACCTTACTTTATTGATTCTTCAGGTTTAGTTTTAGAGGCCAGTGACTCAATGCCCCCTGTAGTTCTGCCTCATTTATCTGTTCTAGGACTTTCTGCCCTACTCACACTGTTCTAGGATGTTCTTCCTTCATTAAAACTGTTTTACAATGTTTTTTCCTGATATCACTGTTTTAGAATGTCCTTCACTATTCATACTATTCTAGGGTGTTCTGTCCTCATTAACACTGTTCTTGAATGTTCTCAGACTTTAAAATGATTGTGTATCTTGGGGAGGGTGGGGTCAATGTTGCATCACCTTAAAGGGTTTACTGCATTTAAAGTGACTCTCTTTGAGGACAGTAATTTTCCCATTTTGTGCAGAAATCATGTCCTTCCACACATTCGCACAACTTGTTTATCCCACCCTTGTCAGTATTTTATTTGTTTGTTTTTATTCAATTACTGTTTGTGTTCCCTGTTGTCCGTTTGTGTAAACATCAGTGCCACCAAGAGAAATTCCTCCTAACTCAAATGCACTTGACCAGTTCTGATTCTGAGACTCATTCCGAAAACATTCATTATAAAGACGCTATAATTATATTTGTATCCAATATTAAACTGCACTTTACACCTGTAAACAAAGGCCTTGGGAATTGCATTGCATCACAAAACCTGTTGAACTTGAGGAGCTCATGACTGTGACCCAACACGCCTCATGAAAACCACAACCGTACACAAACTGGCACAGAACAGAGCAAGACATGAGCATGTGCACTTTTCTGGCTTCAGTATTACGGCTAATATCTAAGCAGGCATGCCAATAAAAATTGGATACATATCATAGGCTGTAGTGGGGTAATAGAGGTGTGCGTGGAGGTGGTGGGGGGGTGTAGCCGGAGGTTGTGGGAGGCTGTGGGTCTGGCAGCTGTTGCTGCTGCCTGGGGGCCCTCAGGTCCCGGCCCTATTCCTAATGGCCGGAGCAGCTGTCAGAGTGGTGTCTGTGGGGACGCGGGGCTGGGTGGGGGCGGGGAGGGCATGAGAACCACCACCCCCCTGTCCTGGGGGGCGTGTCCCAGGCCTGTCTCCCCTCCTCTGAAAGCGGGTGATTGATGGTGCAGGGTTGACACCGGGCTTGGCCAACAATTGGCCCGGGACGGCCAGAGTACTAGGGTCCCCTGGCCCCCTTTCTCTTCTGCCTTTTTTCACAGGCAAATGCAGGATCAATTGAAGTTGTAATTCAGCCATTTTTCTCAATATGTCTCTTTCTGACGTTTTTCGCTCGAACATATGCCGCTCTTAACACTCTTCAAAGACCTTTTAACCGCCGCCGAGGGAACGAGACGTTCCGCAACTTATTTGTTTAGTGATTATTTGTCAGATTAGGCGAATTGGTCCTGGCCCGGGGCGACCGCCTCGCGTGACCCCGAGACATTCCGTTAGATAGCGCTGGGCATTTGGGGGTGCCTTTGCTAAAACACATTTGGGGTTCGCCCTTTGGACAAGTGAGGTACAACCAGCTACAAGGGGGGTAAAACCTCAGGCCTGAGGAAGGTTATCATTCTGGAATAAGGGTTGAACCCCAGGTTCCTCTTTGCATTTCTGACCTCACGGCACCTTTTCAGCAAGTTACCAGTGCCTGCCGTCCTCCGGCCTGATTTACAGGCAAATGGAGGCGGCGGGAGCGGAGGGGGCACCTCGCTGTCCAGCAGCTGTTCACAGTGGTCTTAAGCAGTCATTTCGCACGGAAACACAGCCACAGCGCTCCGAGTTCCTCCAGCTGGCCCTCGTCCAGCCTCTGTCCAAATAATCAGTCCCCCACCCCGTCATCCCAACACAGGTTGCTACACACAGAGTTGAGTCAGAATCAGAAAACTTTATTGATCCTGGAGGAAACTGCTTATGTTACAACTGCACAGACACACAGAGACAAGAGAAATCTACAGTGTAAAGTCTAAATAAAATCAAATGAAAACTCAATATAGAAATACACTATGCTACAAACACAAACGCTGGGATTTAAATACTACAACTTACAGTTAAGTGGATTAAGTAGTAATCACAACTAGTGGTTAGGAGTATGTTAGTATGTCAGTAGTATGTAAGTAGTATTGACATAAATAGTGATATTCATATGGTAAGACTATTGCACATGGTAATAATAATAAGATATTGCACATAATGAAATGATTTAGCACGCAGTAAGAAAACTGCACATTATATGGCCCACAGTAAGACTATTGCACATAATTATACGATAATAATGCACATAATGATAATAATGATTGCACTCAGAGTCCACCAGGGTAACGTTAGTGAGAACCCTAGTTTGATTTGACATTACAAGGTTCAAAAAAATAGGGTTAGGGTCCATTTTTAGCAGCGTAAATGCACAAAACAAAAACTGGGACTCATAAAAGTGGGTTGGACAGAAAATCTTCTTTGGGAATTTCTTCTCGACTATATACTTCAGGAGAAAAGTCATTACTCTTCAAAAACCTTTTTTAAGGAAATTTAGCTCTTAAAACTGTTATGTCTGAAGTTGTAAGAACGCAATGTTCTCTACTTAACAACAGCTTCACACTTGTGTTACACTCTGAGAGTTGACAAAATGAGCCTTAAAACCTGACATTTCTAATGAGTGTAATAAAATGTAACCGTTAAAACAGATCGAAAAGGATTTTTTCCCATCGACTCTTTCCTTCGCCACCACTTCTAGTTGTTGTTTGCTTTTTCTTTGGCTTGGTTTGATTTAGTTATACGTCTGTTTTGTTGCCCTCAGGCACTGATGTGATTTAATTGAATAACCGGTTAATGCAAATATGATCATCATTAATGGCAAGCTGTAAAAATCAACATGACATTGATAGTCCTTATGACAAATAACCTACCAGCTGCGCAGCTGGTAGCGTAGTGTTTAGGGCATCAGGAAGTTGTGGGTTTGATTCCCAAGACTACTAAGCACATCTGAGGTACCCTGAGCAAGGTACCGTCCCCACACACTGCTCGCCTGTGTCCTGTGGCGTGTTCACATATGACACAATGGTCACTTTCATTAAAAACAATTAAGAGTGCCTTAGGAAAACAATAAAGGCTTTCATAAGGAAATACTTGGAAACGTCTTTAAGAATTACATACGAACCTTCTTGTAAACGTCTGTGTGTTTGTCTTGGTAAGTCTGGCCCTGATCTTTTCAAAGAGCGACACTCTCTATTATTTTTTTCATTATGAGATATTATAAGATTATTCACCTTATTTCAGGTTATGTGTTTGCTTGTTTTAAGCCATTCCCTGTAGAAAATTGGTCTTTTTGTATCACTTCTTTCAAAAAAAAAAAAAAAGGGTTTAATGATCTGCCACTAGAATAATATTGAAACAACTGTGCAAGAATATCCAAAGGTTTGATGGTCAAATGACTTTATGTTGGGTTTTTTATAGTGTAAATAAGTATCAGCACTAAACAGAGTATTTATGTCTGCACATTTAAAAACACAATTGAATTTAACATATTGGGGGAAAACATAAATATAGTCATGCAAAAGTTTTATGTTTTATTGTTTTTCCCCAATATGTTAAACTTACATAAACAAATAGAACTTATTGGAACTTTGAAAATGCAGTGTTGTGTTTATTTACATGACTTAAAATTGCAAGACATCTTTTGTACTTCTTGCCTGGTACTGGAGGTTAACGTGGCTAACAAGTACTGAAAACCTGTAGCCACCTGTTAGCTTCAGGCAAGTTGCCTCAATACGTCAGGTTGCTGAGTGATCTCAAATCGACTTGTCTATGTGGTTTTTGACCGTGTATGACATGCAGTTGTCTAAAAACATGCACTTAATGACATCACAGCTAAAAACAGAATGAGCAGCCATGTAAAAGCCTGAATTTTGTCTCCGCTTTTTTCTCTATTTTATAGATGCCAGTGTGTCGTACAGCGTCTAATCACGTAAGTATAGTGTATTTCGCATAGGGTATTTTTATTTGATTTCATTTAGGCTTTCAACATATTTTATTGTTCTTGCCTCTGTGTGTCTGTGCAGTCGTAACATAAGCAGTTTCCTCCGGGATCGGGGAAGTTCTCTGATCCTGATTCTGATTCAGTACTTACCTCTGTCTGAGGCAAGTGTGTGAGATTCCAAAGAAGCAAAACTCAGACGTCAAATGCCTTGGTGTAAGGGTTAAATTCTGTGAATTTTATTTCTGGTCGAACTTTCATTTTTAATTCGAGGCCTCTGAGGCCAGCCGCTCACCCCTGGGGCACGAGATTAAAACCCACCAACTGGGCACGGACCACTTGTACACGGAGCCAGCCTGGGCAACAATCACTGCCAGGGGTGGCCAAAGAACAGAGGAACGGGGGCTGAGGGAGCGGGAAACGGGCCAGAAAAATAAATGTCCCCTTGATCCCCTACACATAAACATTCGTTCTCTCCCACACATCTGCAGACAGAGTCCCACACTGCAGCGGTCAGGGGGAGTTTAATAAGTGCTTAGAGCGCTGGTGTGAAAATCAAACACCTTGTCCCACAATGCAGCCGAGAGGTCAATCACTCACACTTATTTGCCCAGGATAATAACGTCGAGAGAAAAAGAGAGGAAGGGGTAAGACTAAGGTCACGTTGCAGTTTGGTGAACTCTTTTACCTTCTCTAACTCCCTTTACCTCAGACACAAAGTCATTTAGCGATTCTTCTGAAATCAAGGGTTTTAATAAAGAAAACTGCTTATGTTTCAACTGCACTGACACACAGAGACACAGAGAAAAGAACAATATAAACTATGAAGTCTAAAATAAAATAGAAAGTGTGAAGTAATCCAATCCAAGCTCAGGAAAAAAAAAAACCATTTCTGAACTAACTGCTTCTTCCCTTCTATGAAAGCTTTACCCTAGCTGTTAGAACATTGCCGTGAGGATATAATTGCATTCAGCCACGGGAACATTAGTGATGTCGAGTTCTGAAACTGGATGAGAGGTTCTGGATTCACACGATCGACATGGTGGCCATGGCGAGACGCATGTGTGGCCAGTTCA
This sequence comes from Bryconaethiops microstoma, assembly GCA_037577275.1. Taxonomy (NCBI): domain Eukaryota; kingdom Metazoa; phylum Chordata; class Actinopteri; order Characiformes; family Alestidae; genus Bryconaethiops; species Bryconaethiops microstoma. The sequence goes on along the minus strand of JBBJLS010000140.1, from coordinate 3,149,277 downwards.
AGTTGAAATGCTTTTCTCTGGAGGTTGTAGCTGTGTGTACGCAGTTGAATGACTGAGTCAGCAATGGTTACGTCTTAATTTTGAAGGGGTATGTGGGTACTTTGCAATTCTATACTGTGCCGTAATGTTTGCACTGTAATGCCCAGAGTGAATACAAATAAAAGCCTTTAATTAACCCATGAACATGTTTTCTGATGTTGATGACAATAAAGCAGATTATTGTAATATAGTAAATAATCAGAAAGAGTACTACTTGCCATAAAGCACTCCGTATGTACCTCTCGGCCAAGAATGTGTTTAAAGGGCCTGTATCCTACTTTTTAAAAAGTTACTCATTTTTACATGACCATGTCTGCACCTTTCTAAATGAGCTTTGTAAATGGCATCTTAATTATTAGACCCGCTGTAGGCTGAACCGGTACACACATTGGTTTTCATGACACCGCAAAAACATCAATGGAAAGTTTTTGAAGCAAAATTTGCATACAGAGACCGAATGAACTGGGGTGTGAAATGATTGTGTTTTGAATCTTTGACAGTGTTGATGAACCCCGTTGACCTTTTTTTTTAAATCTCAAAATAGCAATAGAAAATATGAGTTTTGCAGTATTTTGAAAAATCTGAGAAATTCACATTTTAGAGGTGTTGGCACGATGCAAAGCAATATGATAAGATACATAATGTTCAGTGAAAAATGGAATTCCTTTTTAATAAAGTGTAGTGAATGGTTCCTACCGCACAAGTATAACAAACATGTAGTTTGTTATGTATGGAGTTATTACGAAATTGTGTCCAGTATAATGATTTCATTTTAGACGAGGATCAATTGTTTTATTATAATGTATTTACAGTGGAAGCATAGTGCAGGTCTGGCTCACTCTGGCCAAGTACACACAAAACCTCAGTCCCAGGCCCTCAGTGCTCATGGGGACTGTATGTGTGCCGCACTATATTTGAAATAATGGAGCAGAATTAAGGACCCAGGCCGAACCGCAGCTCAGGGGACCAAAGGGCAGCTCATGATTTTGTTCGTCTGTGTTTATCTGGTTGGGAAAAGCAGAGGTGTATCTGCACTGGGAGATGACCCTCGACTTTCCAGCCCCAACAGGACCATGATGCCTTATCTCTTCGGGGAAAGGAGGGGGAGGAAGAAAGTAGGTGTGAGAGAGTGTGTTAACGGAAGAAAAGACTCAGACAATCCTGACCAGATGATAAGAATGATTTAGCTGCTGTGTGATAAGAAAAGCTGAAGATTATACAGAAGTATTTAAGTGTACTTAAGAGAAGTTTCCCTCAATCTTCATATTTTAGAGCGTGATTAATGTCATTAATGCTTACGTTTAAAACAGTATCATTTACCCCAGAACTCATCACTGACGTACCAGTGGCCCATTGATAGAGTTCAAAATCAAAGGTAATCTTAGATTTCTGCCGTTTAAAAAAACATAATCATCCACATTCTGTGATTAAATGAATCTGACATCATTTGCAGAAAACAACTGATCTCTTTCCTCACAACCCACCGTGATAACAAACATCAAGGCCTGCCTTTACCATTTATGGGACACAGCACAACCACATGCAGTGATACAATCTCCAAACCTCGATCATGGAGAGATCATAGGCTTACACCTAAGGAGGAAGGACAGCGGACGTAAACGGAGCCTTCTGATTGGCCGTTTGTCGGCAGGGGGTCTGCTTTGGTGACCGGCCGTGACTGAGTTTGTGGTGGGGGCTGTAATCCTCTCCACACTCTCTGCAGGCGCTCTCCGGAGTTTTCCCACATAAATCATACCGCACCGGGGTGGTAAAGTCATCACCAGCCATTCACTCCACACACACACACACACATTCAGCTCTTATGCACTGTAATCTGTTTCCGCAGCATGCTAACACAAACTGTATTTTGAACTGAAAGTATTCAAAACTTTCACTTTGCAATTTAGTCCAGCAAGACCAGTAGTGACTTACCTTTTGAAAATCTTCTAGTTACATATAATTACATTTAAAAAACCCATTTATATGTCAGTACCACAGAACAATCAGAAAAACAAAAAACAATGGCATTAGGTATATTATATATAAAAGGCTCTTCTGCAATTCTGAACCATTTCTTATGTAATTTTGCATCCAGTACATTAGGATTCATGTCTGTGGTCATAATAAGCCAATAATGTCTTGTTTACCCTTCTAACATTTCATCCAAACGTAGCAGCTTTTGTCGGCTCTGAAACGTCTTCTGATTTTCGATTACATCACCAGGCACCTGCATGCGAGAAAAAATGTTTGTTGACAATGTTTGTTGTTATAGTGCTCACAAACTGTCACAGTTTTCTTGTTTAGTACTTTTTCTGTACTTGTTGGTATTTTTTGGTACTGCTACACTCATGGATGCTGTGTCTTTATGAAGAGAGCATAATGTGTCCTGTGTATTTGGAATTAGTGCAGCTCAGTGAGTAAAACAATTTGAATTATTTTTCTTTTTGTATTTTTTTTTTTGCAGATTCCTTATTAGACATCAGTAAAAATGATCAAGGAATTTAATGTATCATGACACTTTCTGGAACCATTTTTATATTTTTGTTTCATTGAACCGCCCCCACCAATAGTATCATAATTCACCTCCCCCTCCTTCCACCCTTGCCTATCATTCAGAAAAAGACCCTCGGTTCGTTTGGAAGCCCTTCATGATGTAGTGTTTCACTCAGAAATTTTCCCTGGTCTGAAAGGAAGGGGCGTTCTGACTTTCTTAGATAAGCCGCTCTCTGAAAATCTTATGTAATTTTGCCACAATTTATTTCCATATCGTGACTCTCAGTTCACTCAGACATAAGATCTGTATCACGTTCAATATTTTTGGTTTGAAGTGTTTAGCATAGCTCAAGATAACTAAAAAGGAATCCCTTTCTTCCTTTATAAGTATCTTATCTAATACTTCGGTGCAAGGCTTTCCACTTAACGTTTCTCACATCTTGTTAGCCTAATTATCTTTACGGTCACGGCCTGCGTTATTTTTTGCCCAAGTGCTCCACAAGGGGTATTAGCAGCGTCCCCAGGGTCCGGGCCAGGCATGGGGGGAAGGGTTAAGAGGCCGCTGGGGGAGATAGTGAGGATGTGTGGCTTTGCTCTCTGCAGGGTGGTCCTCTTTTCACAAAGTAACTTTAACCTCCTGCTTTCACTCTCAACCAGGCAAACATACAGTACCATTCACTCTCCACAAAGAGCGCAAGGACTAAACAGAAATGGACCACAAAGCAATGCCGCATTACAATAGCGCCAAAACATGTGGGCAATGCAGGACGCACATCAGTAGAAAGCACAATCTAGGCACGTACAGCTGAGCAAATGACTTCTAAAACATACAGTCAGCATTCAGTATATAACTTCAAAGACACAGTGACTAATACGCCATGTTTTTCTACGAGCCATGTGGATTAAGGGGTAATTTTATTTTTTTTTTGCGATAGTTCTGCCAAAATTAAATCTGTGCAGTTCTGTGCCACTAATATCCACTAATATAGTTTAGCAATAGAAGCCAGATGCTAGGTTAGCATGAAAACTGTTTGTTGATCACAAGACTTGCTTATTAGATTTGTATGTTGTTTAATATAACTGATGTAAAAAAATTAAAAAAAAACGGACAAAATGTCTTCAGCATAGCAAAAAAGTTGGAATGGCTATTCTGAAGCCTGAATTGTAACTTAGCAATTATCATTAACTCAAACGACACACCTTTAGCATAGATAAAAGGAGGAGAAACAGCTATCATGAAGCCTGAATTTTACCCCTGAAATTAGCATAAATTCCAATTAGACGCCTTTAGCTTAGCTAAAATGAGTGGGTATAGCTATGCTGAAGTCTAAATGTTACCATAGAAATTAAAATGCCTTTAGCATAACAAAAAGAGTGGAGAGCCTAAATTTGACCCTAGCGATCAGCATTTATTGAACCTACCTCTCTTTTAGCTTAGCTAAAAAGAACATGAACGGCTGTCTCGGAACTAAACAAAAATACAAAACATGGATGAAATTCCTGCTTCAAGCACTACGAAACACAACGGACTTAAAATATGCTTAACCTTACCTTAATTTACCCCTGAAAATACAGTAAACCCCTTCATTTGAATTAACTGGCTGTTAATTTGTGAAACCGACCCCTTAGTTTTACCTTAAAATTAGATTTAAGTGTGAAACCCCTTAATCTTAAATTTAACTTGTTAATTCAGGAGCTTCTATTATTTAGAGAGCAAATGTTTTTAAAGGTAATGGGGAAAATTCAGTAGTTTTACCCCTTAATCGGCCTTAATCTGTGCACTTTTTCCCTTAATTTTCCCTAATTTCCTGTAGCTATAGGGAAATTAAGGTAATTTTTGGTTCTGCATTTATTTTTATCTTATTTTTACTGATGAATGTTGATTCACTTCCATAGCTACATTAGCCTCATAGCTCTGGTGCAAAACTCAAGAAGTAGGCCTAAACACTAAACCTGGCTGATCAGGAAATTGTGCTCGTTTGATTTTTGGTCAAACATTTGCTTTAGTCCAGTCGTCAGAGTTGGAGAATCAGAAACAAGTTCTGAAAGGTGGAGAACATGAGAGACTCCTCTTCCTTCCAGCAGACGCAGGCAGGAGGTGCGTAAATCAGGGCCGCCGACACTTTCTTGTTTGTCTGATGTTGGATCCCCTCTGAGATCGGCGAGAACCCTGTTGCCTGCTTTTCCCTCCATACACACCCTGCCTTTTACAAACATGCACTTACTCACCGTATAGTACACACACACACACACACACACACACACACACACACACAAAATGTGTAAAGTTTCTCACTCTGCTTGGGAGATATCAACACAGTAACCAAGAACAAACAAATAAACAAGCAAACAAATTCTCTTCTGTGTCTTCAAGACTTAACAAAATAATCCCAAAGCTCTCAGAAGTTTACAGAAATGAATAATCTATCCATAAGCAAAGTGTATTGTAAGATGCTATCAGACTACTGAACAACAAACTCTTTTAAAATGCATTATTTAGTCTTCGCTAAACACTAGATCTGAAATGTAAAATGAGTGATAGTGTTTATTATGAACTGGGGCAAAAAAAAGAGAGAAACACAGTCTACCCCAGCCATACCGGCTCATACCGGTTATTTCTTCGATTATTCAAGCAAAAAGTAGAAGATCAAAACATTCTCAAGTTCTGAAAAGATTTATTAGGCTGTAGTGTTCTTGTTCTGGAGCCATTTTGGCCTCCCCTTCCTCACAGGACTTCAATTATTTTCATTTGTAAATACTAAGAAAAGTACAAATCTTTCGCATTTGCACTTAAACAGGAATTTTGCTGCATAATTCAATCAATGAGAGGAGTAAACAAAGTCATAAAGAGTGGTTTGGTGTTCCACAATAAGTTTCTCGTTAAGAAACTCTGTCAACATTCTTCTCAGTGGTGGTGATAGGAACCAGGCATCTTTAGACTTAAAGTTATATCGAATAAAGTCTTTACATGAAAGAGTTACATATATATTGCCGAAATTGTTTGATGACAGTTCTGTGATTTAATTTCAGCATATAATTATATTATCAACATGTCAGTTTCGGAGAAACTCTCAAACCAAATAAATGTAGTATGTATAGATAGATAGACAGACAGACAGACAGACAGACAGACAGACTGACTGACTGACTGACTGACTGACTGACTGACAGACAGACAGACAGACAGACAGACAGACAGACAGACAGATAGATAGAGATGTTTTTTTCCCTCAGGGATAAAATTATGAGTACATTTTTTTAAATGGGAGGATTTCTCAAACAAAACTGAATAAATGTAGTCCCAGCGACCTGCTCCAAGCCTCTGGTGGCTTTTATCTTAAAGGACTAAATGAATGACACTTGCATTCTGCTTGTGTCATCATCAAAGGCCGTGATGGCAAAGCCATCTCCCTGGACCTGCGCCAGAGGGCCTGCCAAGCATAACCGCAACGTGTCAGACAGACAATACCGTCTCCGCTTTACAGCAGCGAGCGTGGGTGCTCTGCATGAATTAACCTCATACGCAGACGCAACAAAACAACAACAACAACAACAAAAGCGCCTCAGACCGCGAGCATAGAGAAACTTCCCATCTGTTGCTTCTAGCAGGAGTGAAGCTCTTATGTATTAAATACAGGAATATATTAAATACAGGCATTTTTTTTTTCATTTTCATGCTTTGTCCTGTGCTCTTTTCTAATTACTGCTCCCAAACAGCCTCTGTGGGCCTAATTGTTTAAATTGAAAGAAAGAAAGAAAGAAGAAAGAAAGAAAGAAGAGAAAAAAAAGGAAAAGAAAAGAAAGGCCGTCAATGCCACCTGTTTCAGCATGAGAAGCTCTGAGTCCTTGTGCTTTCCTTATAGATTTCATTGTTGCTAAACACAACAGTGAAATCCATGTTTGGACATCTCGGGATATCGCTGTTGAAATCATATTTACTGTTGTAAAACCACAGCGATCGAGAAAGTCCCATTTTTCCCACTGTGACTCGGTTCAGGAAAATAACGAGACTGATTTGTCTGACTGTTTCTGTTCGAAGTGGTCTTGGCAGGCGAGAAACTGTAATGAAAGCCAGAGTTTGCTCAAGAAAGCTTCTGCTTTTTGGTAACAAATGTTTCCTACATGGGTTTATTAAGTGCGTTATGGCTGCAGACAGTATAAACCTGGGCTCATTCGCCACACAGGTCCTTGGCTTGAGGCTGGTGCTGGAAACAATGCCCCATCAGAGGGCCACGGGCTCCAGGTGCTGCGTGAATGCAGTGAGCTTTTCAGGCTCCTCAAACATGACATCACTCCCGGTAACGAACTTCTCTCAAACTGGGCTCGTTAGACTCGCTGTCCTTTGCTCACCACTAATTTATTCAAGGACTGACGAGGGTCGGAGGGCGGGTAGAGGGGGGTGCTTAGACCACGTCCCTCCATGTCAGTGGGCTCCCCACCCTCCTCCTCTACCTCCTGTGGAGAGAAACTGTGTCATAATGCAGCAGGCCCTTTCTCATTCAAATGCCCACCATTGTCTCTGTAAGCGAGCGGCTCTGCTCTGTGCCACAGAACAACCGAGGCTCTATACGGGGCAGAGAAAGAGTACAGCGGGGCAGGGCAGGCCGCAGAGAGGCAAGGGGGGAAATGTCTGCGCTCGCTTCCGTCCCGCAGACACAATTCGTCTTCTTATACACCGTAATCGGCAACACAAACAGAGCAGAGAGCTGCTCGAGCATCACTGTTCCAAGTAAAGCAGGTCCTCTTGGATGACTTGGATGAAATGGCTTTCAAATGGCTCATTTCTGGAATATAAGCATGAAACTAAATGACCCATTCCCGAGAAAGGAAAGGGTCATATGCTGCTGCCGAAAATACAAACAGAGAGTTTCATTTTTCGTGTGTTTGGTTCTCTTAGGTCTTGTGGGTCAAATCAGAGCTACTTAGGCCCAAGGAAAGTCTCTGGTACTCTATTACTAGATTTTAAAATCTTTATTTGTCAGATATATAGTTATTACAAGTACAACATTCAGTCAAATGAGTTGGCTCATGAGACAATAACGTGCAAAAAAGTGATTGAACAATTTAAAGAGAAATTAAAAATGTGAAGAGGCTCAACTAAGGTGGTGAAAATATACAGAAAAAAAGTAATAAGCTTGTGTTACCAGGTTTTACAGGAGACAAAGTGAGTGTTGGGTTGTTCCAGGCCTGTTCTTCTGCTAGGGGCGCTGTATGTCTTATGACCTGTTCAAGGAAAGGAATACAGCTGTAGGCCAGTTGTACTGATGCGCTATTGCAATTAGTTCATTCTCTGCTTCTCTACATTAAACAGCAGAGCCTTTACATCCATAAACAGATTTGTGTAGAATAGCCTGAAACCACTCTCAACTAAAAATTCTTGTTTTTTAATGAAACGAAGACATGATAAAGAAAAACATGATCTGAGTAAGATTCTTAAAAAGTCAAGCCAGGAAACACCTAAACTACTGAGTTCCCACAGCACTGCAGAGGAACTTCTTACCACATGCAGCATCTGTCAACAAAGGAAGTGATATTTAGGTGGTTCTTTTTTCTCTTTTTCTAAAACAGAAAAGCAAAAAAGTGAAACATCTCATTTCTCTTGCTAAAAATAAGAGAAATGAGATTTCATGAAAGGAACAGACTTAATGTGAACGACTATTGGAACTCATAGACTTAATGTGACCTCATAGATCCTTTATACACTTGCGCTGGCTGGTGTCCTGGTGGTTAGGGAGTTGCCCCTGTAATCAGAAGGTTGTGGGTTCAAATCCCAAGACTGCTGGTGGCACCACTAAGGTACCCTTGAGCAAGGTAATGCCCTTACACACTACATCCCAGGCTTTACATGGTGAATGGGTTAAACACATTTCACACTGTTTACACTGCGTGCTTTGGTGTGTTCATGTGTTATTATAAGGGGCCATTTTATTTTTCTTTCACTTGTGTAAAGACCTAATTAACAGAAATACTCATTTTAATACTTCCACTACTACTACACTACTACTGCTTCTACTACTACTGCTACTACTACAACTACTACTGCTACTACTACAACTACTACTGCTACTACTGCTGCTACTACTACTATTACTACTGCTACTAATACTACTACTACAACTACTACTGCTGCTACTACTACTATTACTACTGCTACTACAACTACTACTGCTGCTACTACTACTACTGCCACTACTTCTACAACTACTACTGCTACTACTACTACTACTACCACTACTACTGCTACTACTACTGCTACTACTTCTAATACTACTACTACTGCTACTACTACTTCTGCTACTACTGCTAGTGCTACTACTACCACTACAGCTACTACTTATACTACTACTTCTACTGCTACTACTGCTGCTACTACTACCACTACTTATACTACTGTTGCTATTACCACAAATAAAAATAATACTAATGAACGATCCATGTGTGTCTCTGAATAAACAAGCAGTCCGAGCGGTGCTTGGACCCCACTTCCATTCGCAGAGACAGTGTGCACTATTTGTTCCGGCGGAGGGATGTTAGGTGAGGAGGCTGGAGAAAGGGGCGGAGTGTTCTCCCGGAGGAGCTCCGCTCGGACCTGAAGCTGGGAGGAGGAGAAAGTGCGCTCAGAGTTTTGCGGAGCGTCTGGGAGCCGCAGCCGCTGAGGAGCTGCCCGGGACACGAAGCGGGACTACGAGACTTCTGCGCAGAATAACAAAAAACCCTCCCTCACTCGGTCTATGAGGCTGCCCTGTCTTCATGTGATTCCTCGGACCTTCAGCCTTTGTGTCGTTTTTTAAAAGGATGTATTATTGCTAACGACTCAGAAGAGGAGTTGGATCAGATTTTTTTTTCCACTGAAAATGGGGAATTACAGTATTTGGATATTCCTGAGTATTTTATGTTTTGTACACCGTTGCGAAGGTAAGTTCGACTATCATTATTATTATTATATAATTGTTTTAGGAATTGTAAGACTTTTTTAAATCGCATGATGTTTTTCAAACAACCTGCTCGTTCAAAGTGAGGAGCTCTTCTCTGTGTGATGATGCCTCGTTTGTTTATAACTGTTTGGCTTCTTAAGTGTTAAAGAAGCAGCGTTTTGGAGCATTAAGGTAACACCGGTTCACAGACAGCCCTTTAACTCCTCCGGACAGACCCGGTTCAGGACGGGGACTGAGCTCCGTGCAGTAACGGGATGTCCCAGAGGCTGCAGAGCAGGAGAGAGGAGAGCACGAGCTGCAGACACGCTACTCGCGCGTGCACGGTTACAATATAGTAACCCTTATTTAAACTAGATAAATAAATGTCCAGAGCTCGAGTTCGTGACAAAGTTTCTTTAGTCCTGGGGTCTGAATGTGAGCAGAAAGAGCCCTGAGAAACGAATCAACTGCTCCTCGAGCTGTAAGCAATGACAGGCTGGAATGTCCCCAGAGATTTTGGTTATTTTTGCACTTTCATGCCTTTGTGTGGGGGGATAGGGGTAGATTCTTGCATGTGAACTGAGCAGGGTGATGAACCATAACTTTGCCCCCCTCCTTCCACCAACAAAGAGCTATTAACAATTGAACTTTGTATCACAGACCTATGGGGGATGGGATATGAGGGTTAGAACATAGAGAATGTGACATAAAACACTTAAAAAATCACTTCTACTTTGTTTTTTTAACAGTTCGATGTGGTCCAAGTTTTGATATTCACTTTTTTACCCCTCCTTTAAACTCTACCTGGCTTACTGATAGCAGGTCAGGTGTAGTTCAGAGCTGGTGCTACTCAGGTTTAAATAAAACCACACCAATAATAAAGCACCTTTCACTTCTTGGGATGAAAGAGAGACGAGATTTTATTCAGCATAACAAAGCTCTGGTGCAGCCGATCACACCTACATTTGCACAGATAAGGCTTTACTATCTGAGCTCTCAGGCAAATGTGAACTTATGAATGCTGAGTTAATGCCGAGTGTAAACAAACTGTGTTGCTGCATAGAATTGACTTCATCACTTCCACTTGAATGAAGTCAATCACACCCACGCAATTACTGCCTGGGACGACAAAACTGTATGTTGATGTAGGACATTTTATTTATGTGGAAGTGATGCACTCATTTGAATCAGTGTGTTTGTTTGTTTGTTTTAGTGTGGCATATAAAAATTGAAGTGAAAAAAAGGCCTAAGTGTCATAAGTAGGCCATAAAGTTTGAAATGTTTTTCCTGCAATGTATGTGAAGTGGCTGTTCTCTCCCCTGCAGGCCTGCGCTGTCTGGACACTTACAGACCATGTGAGAATGGAGGAATGTGCATAGACTCAAGATGCATGTAAGTGCTGGGCTGGGATTCTCCAAATGTTGCTTTCTCGTTTTCCGGCGGTTGATCTCCAGGAGGACGTTTTCACTCTAGCGCTCATGCCAGCGTCTGCGAATGATTTAAGTGAGCAGTTTGGAGGGGAGTCTTTCTTTATGCGTCTTTCCGAGAGATCGAAGACGGCTGTTGTGATTTAGCCTTGGTTCTAAGTGCCATATTGTGTTAGGAGATGTTGGATACACTCGCAGCTGCGCGAAAGGGGACTGGAATGTGGCCAAAAGCAAGGCAACGGTTATCGGCCGTCTTTCACTGTTGTTAAGAGGGAACGTGCTGTGTGGCTTTGAGCCGCCTGGCCTGAGAGCCTGAATGGGTTGCCAGGGCAAAATGAGCAATAATGCAGCTCAAGTTTTCGCATGTCTGCGGGATGACACAGGGTCCAGTTGCACCTGTCTTTGAGATTTCCAGCCGCTTAAAATTGATTGGGTTAGAAAAAAAAGTGAAACTGCTCATTGCAAAACTATGTGCCTCGCTCAGCGGTCCAAGGAGCATCTTGGACTTTTAGTGTTGCCCACTTTCCCTCGCCCCCGAAACGGCCTTTGTCTTCACTCTGTATGCTAATGCGAAGTGAATGTTATCACATGAAAGCCTGGGGCTGTTGTTTTAAGTTTCCCGCCTGATTTGGAAAGTTGTGTGTGTGCACTCTAGCCTTCATTCATGGTGATTAGTTTTTTCTTCCCCTGGTAGGCATGAGTACGTGGGAAACATTCTCTGTGGCTAAGTATAAATCCAGGCCGTGGCTATTGGGCTGTCGTTCAAACCAAAAAGTCTTTATTTTCTTCTTTGGAAGGTATAGTTTCCCCCAGGCCAATGAACATAAATTGTGCAAAAAACAGATACAGTCCTCTGTTTATTCACCATTAATGTAAGGCCCCCCCCCCCAAGGCTCCTTCTGTGTTCACATTTATTAGTTTATGATGCATGACCACTTCTTTACCTCAAACAAAATGCATCTCTTAACCTCCCTAAAACCCAGAGCCGCTGAATTCCTTTAGTAACACCAAAGCCATTGTATTTTCTTGCTTTCTCCACTATTTGTAAAATAACCATCACTTTTAGTTAAATTACACATTTTGAGTGATTTTCTAAGTGATAATAAGTGAACACATCCTCTAAAGGCTTGCAAGACTTAAGGCATTTTCTTGCAAGTTCTAGTGCATCGTTTCTACGGATTTGCTGAGTTTTACGTACTGGAAAAGATAAAACGAACAAACAAATGTCATGCCGTAACAAAATAGAACTCCCCCCCATAAGTTAAATTAAGCAAATTAACAGTGACTACATTAAAATACAAAGAAGTGTTTTTTGTGTAGAGGATGTAGATTTATTTTTACTTAGAAAACAACATAAACTTGTAATTTCACCAGCAGCACCCAAACTTTTGCACACACCCATATAATCAGGACGTTGAACAATAGCCATTTGCTTTTAGAGATTTTTTCCTGTCCAAAGCTAATGTTTTCTGAGGAGAAGTCTGCATGCCAGTCTGAATGTGGAGAATGGCTGTGGTGAGACATGCCAGTTTCTGCTTTACAAATACAATGATTGAAAAGCCATTATCTCCGAAAAGATGTTGTTTCGGTGTCCCACAACTGTATTTCCTCAGTGTTTCTATTCTGGAGTTCAGACCAGCAGGCGTACTGTGAGCTTGTGTTTGTCTGTAACCTATTTGCTTGTCTTTGTCTTTTAAACCCAGAGGCATTTTGCTTCTCTCTAAATTCAGCCTTTTGTTACCAGTGAATGTTATGTCCTCGGGCAAAGGGTTAATACCTGCACGCTGACCAGCTCACTGAGAATCAGCTCCCAGTTGGGTTCCAGCCCTGTAATGTTATGCAGACTCACACCTGAGGGCCAGGTGATTGTGTGTGAAATACAAAGGAGAATTTCGACCCCATGCTCTTTCTTTAAAGGGGCACCGAGGTCCAGCCAGGAGAAGGCCAGGAAGTTGAGGATGAGAGGTTGTGTTTATTGTCTTGTAAACTCTAGTGTAAAGTTAAAAAAACAGTCACTAATACTTATGGTAGAACTTTACAGCAGTCAGCAAGACAAAGGCATTCAGGAATGTGCATACAGAATGTGAATGGCCAACTGTGCCTTTTAATCATTACGCATCACACATCAGGCAGAGTGGTATTAAAACTGTGTGTAGGTAAATATTTAACAGAGTTTATGGACCTGCCCTGCTTTGTCCTGTTTCCTTCCTGGCCTGCTCCCTCGCCCTTAAGCCTTGCAACACACTAAGCACATCTATATTCCAGCCTCATGATGTCCTTCACTTTGTGGGTTTCCTCACAACATATCTAACATATGTAAGCTAATGGTATGACTGGTGACACCATAAAACTGTGTTTTTTGTGGCCCTTTCTAAGTGTCAATCGTAGATAAACTTGTCCATATTGTGCAGGTGTAACGGTGGGGCGTGGCGCCTGGTTTTGTGCGTAATCGGTGCAGCTGGCTCAGGGCCAGCAGTGGGGCTGTTTCTTTAAACGAAAGCACAAGGGCTTCCAGAAGAAAGGGGACAGTAAATGTCATGCCACACAGTGCGGTAACACGATCGTACCAAAAAGCCTCGGCCGCAGAAGAGCGGTCCTACCGGTTGGCCCTTGCACTAGCTTGGGGTCCAGCGATCCCGCTCCACCACACCCCTCCTTCCCCAGGGAACTGGACGTAACCAGAGCTCCAAAACAGCAGAAAAAAGAACCTTTATTCCTCCAGATACCAACCTGTAACCTGGCACCACGGTGGGGGATTGCGAGAGAAAAAGGGCGAATGAGAGTGACGGAAAAACAGAGCAAAAGAGTGGATAAGAGTCGCTGTACAAACAGTGGCAAAGACTGGAATCAGGCACAGGCAGGAGGAACCATCTGTACTTTGAAATTCTGATCTTTTTAGCTTGTGGCAAAATCTGAGACAGTTGTTTTCCTCTCTACAGGTTGTACAACATCGCATTTTTCTTCCCTCTTTCCAGCACCATTGCTCTCAAGCGGCCGTAATATTATGCGAATGTGGCCCCTGGGACGGCCTTTGTGACTGCCCTAGTTATCATGGTATCGGCTGCTTTGTTGGCCCACAGCCAAGTCCTAGCAGGTCCTGTCTGTTGGCGTTTTATGAAAATACCACTCCTCATGTCTCACTTCATGGTGCTCTGCGCAGGGAGCTCTAGTGGCCAGTGTAGTCCCTGATAGATTACAGGAGTAATCCCTCTCCATCCCTCGCTCCCATGAGTGCCTGCTTACAATGGCACACAGTCATACTTCTATGAGCAGCTCTGCAGCACTGTCACTACCTTAGATAGTTAAGTCTTCCCAAGCTTATTGTCTGGCATCATCAAAACTGATGACGATGCTTTTGGCGTACGTTTGGTCAGTCAGATCGTGAGCACTTGGGTAGTTCTCTGAAACTTCGCCGTGGTCCATCACGCTCTGAGTCAGTCGTTTCGAGATCTCCGAAACACAAAGGATGACGGCGCACTTGTTGCTGGAGAGTCTAGGAACGCGTCCGTAGGTGAAGAGTCAGGAAGTCCCATTGGAGTGTCCGTGACAGGGCCTCTGATCTCATCCCACCCCCACGTGGAAAGTGTGTGCAGGCAAGTGCTCGGCCCACTGTGGGATAAAGCCTCAGCTGAAGCAGAGAGATAATTAGGCAGATTGTGAGGGTGTCATTCAGAGAGGCTCCAGCTGGAGGAATAAGGCGGTGGGGGTTGGTTGGGGATGCGTGTGTGTGTGTCTGTGTGTGTGTGTGTGTGTGTGTGTGTGTGTGTGTGTGTGTGTGTGTGTGTGTGTGTGTGT
>JBBJLS010000140.1:3123232-3134509 GCA_037577275.1 Bryconaethiops microstoma | reverse complement strand
TGTGTGTGTGTGTGTGTGTGTGTGTGTGTGTGTGTGTGTGTGTGTGTGTGTGTGTGTGTGTGTGTTGGGGGAGGTTGCGCTGGGGTGCAGGGGACAGCAGCTGGTGTATGTTGTGATGGTAATCCAGTGAAGTCAGACTTTCACAAAGAGGGGAGTGGAGGGCCAGGTGCTGCCTTTGAGTGGCCTGCTGCCCCATGCCGAGACAGACAGGCTTGTGGAGGAATGGAGCTGACGGTTCATGGGTTTCCACGCGCAGACCCACACACACACACACACACACACACACACACAGTGAAGAGATGTGGAAGCTTGTCTCTTTGGTCCAAGTCTCTTACAAATCATATTGGTTGACTCTAGATGAAAGAGTGTGGGAAGCAAAGTCACACAGTGGAGTTTTTCTAAGCAAGAGAGTGGTGACATATAGTGAAGCTCTTTGTATGTTATTGATGGCAACATTGTGACTGCAGTAGCAGCCATTCTATAAATTGTGAGTGTTGTGTTTTAATGACCCATGGACGTTCTGTGACTCTTAAGAAATGATGGATATGGCCAGAGAGAAGTAAAATGGAGACCATTTCCACCATTCAGTAACATCTATTATGAAAAGATATATATATATATAATATGCACATTTCATATCAATACTTATATTTCAATATCAATATTACCATATACCATACCAATACTTGTATTACTGCTTCATATCAATACTTGTATTACTGGTTCATATCAATACTTGTATTACTGGTTCATATCAATACTTGTATTACCTGCATGCTATAACTCATTTGCTTACAACACTTTCGAGACTTATTTCAAGGAAGGAAAAATACATGCATTCACTGCTATCCACATAGTTCTCTTGTAAAGAGAGCACCACTGTCTCAGTATCACCGCTTCTCTGATTTCCTGTACCTAAGGAATGGTGCTTTTTTTCCCCTGGATCCCTTATGATGGATTTGACTGGAATGTTTCATAAGATTCCCCCCTCTATTGCAAGCATTGTCCTCATCTCAGGCCCATTCAGCCCGGTGGCCATTCATGGAATGCTTTGAACAATAATGTCAGCTGAACCCGATTTGACACGGGTTTGTTGGATTGACTTCACAGCGAGGTTACCGGTCTACATTCGTTAAAGGGAATGACGAGCATCTATAGAGTGTCTTATGGACGGATTGAGTCATCTGGCCCAGTGTAAGCTTCTGAATTGCTGGGCTCTCATTGGACAGGCACTTGTACTGGGCTGGAGCCAGAGTGTGGTCGCAGTAGGCAGTTAGCGATGGTTCCCAGGCCCTGCGACAGGAAGCGTTGACTCCTCCTGACCCCTACGTTTCACTTACTTCCTGTCTGTCAGGGCAGATTAAGACAGCTTTTTAACTGCTCTCATCCTATTTTATATTTCATTCCTTGTTCAGACACTGTATGATGTCCCACCGACTCAAAGGGTTTTGTATGAGTGCGGAACACCTGCTGTGGGCCTTGGAGACATTGTAGAAGTCACTAACACACGACTGCCCATTCAGTGAAAGACAACTGGGAAACTGCTGATTCAAAGATGGCCTGCATCTCCATCTCATGCACTCCCTGTGAGAGTGTGCTGCAGTCAGGCTTGACAGTGGGGTGCTGTTTGTTTTGGTGCTTGCTCGATGGTGGAGGCGATAAAAGGAATAACCTCAGCCCTCATGTGTGACTGCTTGAGTAGTTTAGTGCGCGATAAGCCTGTATTATAGCTGGATCACACTCATGCCTGCTTTACCCAGCCTTTAGAACCTGTTTCTCAACACACTGCTGGCATTTATCTTATTTGAAAACTGACAGGGTTCATGCAGTTTTTTGTAGAGCATATAAAGGTTCTTGGTGTTGCAGGTAAAACTCGTTAAAAAAAACAACCTTTTGTTTAAACTTTGAAACAGTCTGTGGAATCTTTCAGCCCGATTTTCCTTTAGTGATTTGTGTGTTTTAGACTGAATGTTTTAGATTCAGTGGTAAACTAAACAATAGGTAATGGTGAAAACATCTTGGTGAGGGGAATGGAAAAGAAACATTGTGTTGTGGTGAAAAATGATTCATTGAGTGGTTTTATAGACTATTTTTTCTTTCCTAATTGAGAGTAGGCGCATATCTTTCCTCAGGTCCAGAGCAGTGCTGTGAGTCCTGGCCATCTTTGAATTCCCAAGGATCTGGTTCAGTTTAGGTGGTGGGGTGGGGTTCTGTGGTCAAACACATTGAAGAATGCTTTGGAAGACCTCAACTCCAGGGTGCATGCAATGTGGTTATAGTTGGCTTGTTAGCAATAGCAGACATTCCTATCATATACTTGTCTCTTTTTGTTGCGTTGCTCAACCATACATGATCAAAAACACCACAACGTAAGGTCCGATGGAGATCTTCGTTGTTTTGCAGAAAGTTTTTCTGTGTTGTACATTCAGCCTTTATGTTTTTCAGTTCTGCTATCATAGACCATTATCACGTTAAACGACAAAACCACTCCCTTCCAGCCACAGTCTAATCTCTAGGACTGAGATAATTGTAAGGCAATCCAGCATAGAAGAATGAGACAAGAAGACTAACAAACACTGCTGACTTTTCCATGTTTTGCTGTTAAAAAGAGAGGGGACGGTTGTTTACAAAGTCGTGTGAGGAACTAGGGAGGTTCATACATTGAATTTGTTCATACAAAGTATGGAAAGAAAAAACAGCTTCTGCTCATATCAATAGACACATTGTGCACAAAAGACCTATTGTTACATGCAAAAGTTGGACTTTTCTTTGGCAAAAGTCATATTTAATTTTCACGTTTCAGTTTCAACTGCAGTGTTTGCCGCAGCCAGGCACGGATGGGGAAAAATAGGGGAAAAATTCTTGTGAAAGTCCTGAAACTGTCCTTATGGAACCCTGTCTCACAGCCCCCCTGCCCCCCCTCCACCACTCTCTCTCTCTCCTCAGCCATGGGTTACTGTTGCCAGGCTACAGCTGAGGCCTGTTGGTCCGTATAAGAACGGGCCTGAAAGCCTGGCTGTTTGGGTCACTGCCCCCCTCCCCCCTCCCTTTTTTCACAATGGGGTTCTGACTACTTTAGCTCTTTTATTTGGGCCACAAAATGCTCCCCTACCCCCACTTTGGTTCCTCTCTGAGAAAAGGGGGAGGTGGGGGAGGGAGGGGCTGCAGGCTCTTGTTGGCAGTGTGGTGTCAGTATGGACTCTTTACAAAGGAATGGAGTTGCTCCCCACTTGTGGAGCTTTGGACAGTGGGGGTTGCAGTGTGTGTGCCAGACATTGCCACAGACCTGGTTTTGTAAGGGTTTGTCTTTAATTTCAATACCCCAGAATTGGGCCCCAAACTCATATTTTCATTGTGCTGTGCTAAGACAGATAATGAAGCATATCTAGTTTGCTTGTCAGCTATAGATAGTGACCCATAGTCCTAAATTGGATGGTTTTATGTTGCATCAAGGGAAGTGCCTGCCCTATGGAATGTGCTCTTATTGTTTTTCACCTCGGTGTGGGAAGCATGTTTCAAAAGTACCTGGGACCAATGGAATCCTCCCATTGGGAATTCTCCCATGTTCAGTAGCTGATGGACCATGACTGACCGACTGAGCTCTTTTCAGGATGAGGTGGGGTGTTTGTGCCTGTCCTCTACAGGTGCCTTGACCTTATGATCGTGCAAGATAGCACCAGAGAGAGCGGTGTCCAATTACCTGCCCACATTGACCTCAAGAACAGGAAAAACGGCGTCAGGTTCCAGCAACAAGCAGAGGCGAGGAGATTCACATGCACATATATCATTTGGTCAGCATCCCTTAACGTTTCCCATGAAACTCCAAAGATGCGGTCTTTAGTTATAGGGTTACAGTGCATTTACAGTACAAAGTCAATGTAAAGGCAGTTTCTCTTACCCTGAAATGTTATGTGGTTTGTGGTTGTGTACTCACAGTTCTCTAATGGTCTCACCACCAGCACATCCAGAAGATCAGATTGGGTTTGTAAGTGTTTTGGCTCTCATTTACCAAATTTCTTACAAGTATAGCATCAGTTCTGTAAGAAATTCAAATAGAATTACAATTACGGACAATGTGAAGGATTGCAAAGGCAAAAAAAAAAAACCTGATCCAGGAGTAGCACTCAGAAAAATAGGCTCAGTGTGTGTTTGAGCGTGTGCATTGAGCAAGAGCTTGTGCATGGGTGTTGCTGTGGTTGTGTTTGGTTTTCTTTGCATCATTGCCTGAAGTTGTTTGCCTTCTCCTGACTTCTAAGATAGCCCGAACTATCAGACTTCTAAGTTAACCTGCTTCTATTGACAGACCAAATATTGTCATGGGAAGTGTGTTGGACGCATACTGGCACACTCATGCACATGGCATTGTGTGTATGTGTATATGTATGTGCGAGTCCTGAATCTCTTCTTGGAGGCAGAATAGCTCCATTGTTCGGGCCGTAAGCCCCGGCAGAGACGGCCAGCTGGGGCTGTGCTGACAGATGTGGACAGATGTGGAGCATCGGGCTGCAGCTGGCGTGAGCCATCAGAAGTGTTGTGACATGCTGGGATTAGCATCTCCGTACAAACTCTGGACTCCTTCTCCACTGTCCCTGTTCTTCCGCCCACGTTGCGTAACGTCTCACACCTGCTCGAAACCACAAATATACAAACACCTCTTCCCTCCATGAAAGCGCCTGATTCCAGAAAAAAGCTTCCAGAATTACCCTTCACTCAACTTGGAAGGAAGTGTAGCAGTCTTGTGTAAATGTGTAGACATTTCCGTAAGGTTGGAATACGTAAGGGAGAACGGTTTGCCTCATACAGTGCTGATAGGCCTCTTGGCTGTATGTTGGACAAAGAGAATGATAGGAACGGCGAAGGCTCAGACAAAGGAATGTGTGTTTTGGCTGCAGTGCCCTGTGTGAGGACAAATAACCTTTCCTTTCCTGTCCTCCCTCCTGAGACTGCCTGACCAATATCTTCACATTCACACACATACACACACACACACAGCCATGCACACACACACACACCCTCAGTAAGGGGCTTTCACGATCCAGACACCGCCACTAATACTCACACGTACATTCATAAACACTTACACACACCTACCCTACTGTTTTCAACACTCACACACATACACATAAAAGTGTATTTGTATTACCGGGGCTCCATGTGTTGAAATTGCCTTATCCAACGATTCGTCAAAGTCTACTAACGGTTTGAAATCCCCAATGCAGCCACTCCTGCCCAGACTGCTCTTTCCAAAGCATTTTTGTCTTGATCTGTAGCACAATGTCGAGTAATTTTATGGCAAGAACTTAGCTAAACAACTTTCTTTCAGAGACACTGTACAGATGAGAGATAGGGTTAGGTTCTACCACACAGTCCAGGTTTCTCTCACAAACTTACACACACGTTTATAGCCATTCCCCAAGGTGGGTGGAAGTTAATTTGAGTGAACGGAGAGCTGCTAGGGATCCTGGAGGAAAACAATTAGTGCTGGCTGTAGATTTTTTCCAGCATTTTAAGTGACCGGTGTCACTGGGGATCAGACTGTGTTCTAGCAGAAACATCTCAGCATAGATCCCTGTTCCTCCAAACCTCTCCCTTTGTGCCGAGACCCCTAGTTTCATTTTTTCAGTGACACCCAAAATTCCAGACATAGTTAATTTGCCTCTAAATAAACCCCGCCAAGCCATGACAAATAGCCAAGGGGACGGAGGGTAGCGTCTGATTGGTGGTGTGTCAGGCCTTGCTCGCTCGTCTGTGAGGTTGCCAAGGCGACGGGGATCTGGGATTCGGAGAGAGGGCGAGTGTTTTCAGAGCAGGAGACGGAGGATTACAGGAAGTATGACATGACATTCCCTCCGTACAGGACCCTAGGTTGCCACCTCCCTACCACCCAGCCCCCCGTAGCCCCTCAATCCCCCACCCTCGGCCCTCCAAAGACATTCTGCCCAAAACAGACGCCCACTCCCCACCCTTAGCTCCTCTGCCTCATGAAACATTATCATTACAATCAGACTGCTGACCTCTGACATTTGACCTCCCAGCATGTGAGGGGTTTCGTAGGGAAGGCAGCACGGAGCTCTGGGGGCCTCGAGGAGGTGGAAGAGTAGCCCTGGTAACTCAACAAGAACTTTTCCTGCCTCCAGTAGTGCTCAGGAATGACTGGAGCCGGCCAAGTCAAACTGAGACTCCATCACTCGGCCTGAACTAGACCTGAACAGTCTAATTACAATGGAATTGTTTGGCAAAAAATCGAATTTACACAATTTCCCCCTTTTCCCAAAAGTTCTTTCGTCAATTTTTGTAGAGAGCAATATGTATTAGAGCAGTGGCTTCCGAGCAAGTCCTCGTGAAACCCCAAACGGCTTGAATTTTTAGTCCAACCCAAGGGATAGACATACAGTTTGCACAGTTTTGTGATGGTGTGTTAGCTTTCATTCCAGTTTAGCTATATTAGCTTGATAATTTCAGCACCAAATTATAAAGCAAACAACTGTTTTTGATGTATTTTCTAAATACTTTTGCCACTTTTCAGACCAGTGGTTTTGATGAAGCAGACCAGTGGACCGCTTGCTTCCAAGATCTACAGGTTTTTACCAGCGGGTAGTAATGGTGCCCCCTGGAGGCCGGACACTGCTGACTCAAAAAAAAAAAACACTCTAGTAAATGAGTCCAGGGAAAGAGTGGCCAGACCACAAAGGAGCACAACAAAGGACGAGATAGCTTGGCATAAAAAGTGGCCGTCCTGTAACAGGGAGGCAGAGGAAAAACTATTGTTTGTGACTGCCCAGGGGATTGGTTTACAGTGAAAAGAGAGAGAGAGAAAGAAAGAGAGAGAGATCAGGGCAGGAGAGAACAGTCGTCCCAGGCCTTGTCGTCAGCTTCAAACGGCTCGTTTGATGTGGCCCGTCCTGTGGCTCCCTGGGTGGGTGTAGGGTTACCCCTCATACACTGGCCTCTCAAACCCAGCGGACCAAAGGCTCCAGCTCCGGTCCCCGAGAGACGACCTTTAAAACCCAAAAGGCTGCCTGTGTCTTATCTCACCTGAGCAGTTTCAGGTCACTCTCAACCATCCATCAAGATAATATACAACCTAGATGAAAGGCATAGAATCGAGAAAGGAAGGAACCACTACAGATTCGTCACAAAGAGGTCTGACCGACATCTTGCGTGCTCTATAGCATGTGTCCATTGGCCTTTTGAGTTTTTGAACCACCTCTTTGTTTTGAACAAGTAAAACCTTGTACTGTACATTGGGTCTTAGTTATATGGGCTGTTAGTTACTATTGTAGGTAAATCCTATTCTTTTCAGGCTCGTCTTTGAGTGCAGAGGCAAGCCTTGGCCTCAGCATGTAGAAAAAGTAATGATGGTGGAATGTGGACTGGCACGGACAGAGCAAAATGATGCAGCTGGGAATATTGGGGGAATTTAGAGAGTGGGCTTGTCAGTTTCTGTGAAGAACGAAAGATAGGTTACATCTGTCCCTGAGCATGAAAATTTTGTGTGTGTGTGTGTGTGTGTGTGTGTGTGTGTGTGTGTGTGTGTGTGTGTTTGTGAATAACTTAGACACTGTTAGTATAAACGTGGTTTGTCTGCTTGCAATGGGCTCTTCCGGTAATGAGGCTTAGTGTGAGTCAGATTCCTTCAGTATTGTCCCTGGCTGTTGGGTGAAGAAATGCTGTGAGTTTTTGCTCCACAGGTGCTTTTCAGTTCTGACAACCACACCTCAATTCATGCTCTGATTGTTGTTGTTGCTATGCAGGTGTCGGCCAGGGTATACTGGACCGCTGTGCCAGCACCTGGACCCTTGCCATCGCTCCCC
Organism: Bryconaethiops microstoma; assembly: GCA_037577275.1. Classification (NCBI taxonomy): domain Eukaryota; kingdom Metazoa; phylum Chordata; class Actinopteri; order Characiformes; family Alestidae; genus Bryconaethiops; species Bryconaethiops microstoma. The sequence goes on along the minus strand of JBBJLS010000140.1, from coordinate 3,126,695 downwards.
GTGCCTTAATGGAGCCGCCTGCAAGAGCCAGGTGGCCAATGGGGTCCCGCAGTTTACCTGTGTGTGCCAGAGGGGCTTCAGAGGTAAGCCTGACTAAAGTGGTTCAGTCAGTGGTAAAGTTTTTTTATCTGTAGTTTTGCACTGGAGTTAAGATGCCAATGTTGTAAACAAGTTCAATACAGCTGCTCAGTGCTCAGATTACATTAACAATATGCTCGGACAAGCATATTTAGACATTAAACTTATCGAGTCTATGACAACAATAAATATCATCATATTGCACACGTGACAAAACTAAAGAAGCGAATTAACTAAAGATGCCAAACGTATCATGACTGATTAACTATACTTGATTTAAACCGAATATATATAATCTTTGGCTGAACTATCGCTCCGAGTCGATTTATTTGTACAGTGAGGTACTTGAGTGAGTGTACAAACTTTTTTTTACTTTCAGTTTTACTATAGAATTTGCTGATGGCTGATCAGCATTATAATATTGTTTTCAAAGAAGGCTGAAAACCTCCTGAGAGTGTATTCATATATTAATATACTAATGTTAATTACCTAACAAAACCAATTATTTGGTAAATCGAATGAAGATATTATGTAAGCTGTAAAGTTTAAAAACTCACAGTCAAATAACATTTTTTTACACGTCTTATGTAGGGAACATACATTAAAATATATCAAATGTTCCATAACTTTCTCAAAGGGAACATTGTTATACGTTATTTTTCAGAATGTTTAGTTCAGTAAATAACTAATAATTGTATATTTAAATGTGCAGTATATTTTGTCCAAGAATGCACTTACCCATGGTCTTGTTCTGCTCAGTTTTCTTTTTATTCATGCTAATGATATTGTTCCCTTGTGTGTATGTGTGCGTGTAGGTCAGAACTGCTCTCTGATTGATGCCTGTGCCACAAGCCCATGTGCCAATGGTGCCCGCTGCACAAATTGGAACAACCACTACAACTGCTCGTGCCCACCCGGCTTCCAGGGGAAAAACTGTCGCAACGACATAGATGAGTGCCGCAAACCAGGGAAGTGCCTTAACGGGGGGATCTGCTCTAACACACACGGCTCTTTCCGTTGCGAGTGTGTGTCAGGGTACAGTGGGCGCACATGCGAGGTGCCCACTCAGCCCTGCGCCCCATCACAGTGCCTCAACGGGGGAACCTGTCACCAGACCGGAGACCACACCTACGAATGTGCCTGCCTGCCAGGTACATGCAGATGAACACACACACACACACACACACACACACACACACACACACACACACACACAAAGGATGAGGATAGGTGTGATTATTCAAATACATGGTATACTAACTTATGTTGGTTATTAATATAGTATGTATAAGCTATAAACTGCAGTTATTGTCCAGCTGTTGTTCCGTTATTAATTATGTGTACTTTGGAACAGAAAATTAAATAAAATAAATGATCTTATTGCTGTAAGAAACCTGAAGTTATGCCCTGGCAGCTGATGTCTCACATTAAGCATGGGGATAGTTTAAGTGAAAATTAGTACAGGATATAAGTACAAATAAGTACACATAAATACTATGATCTCTATAAATAAATATAAATGTTACACTTTTTTGAGTAATTAAATGCTGCTTGTGTAAAAGTGGATAGAAAAAATGGTTAAGTTGCTCATCCCTAATACATACATAAACACACACACACACACACACACACACACACACACACACACTCCCACTGTCATATTCCCACGCTCCCACATGTGTGTCCTCGCCAAAGCTCAGGGTTCTCCTCCTCAACGCTGCAGGTTTTCCCAGGCTAGTTCTGCTGCTATAGGCCTGCTGTAGGTCAAACTGCTGCCTGCTATAAATAGCTTAGAGAGAGAAGGGAAGGAGAGAGTAAAAGAGAGTAAGAGAGAGAAAGAGGCTGCTCAGTATCAAGGAGGAATTTACTTTATGACCCTCCTGCATTTCTCTGGGGAGAGGGACGGGAAATGGCTCTCGCCAGAGAGGAAGTCATTGAAACTGTGAGCGAATCTAAAACAAGCAAAGCCGGCAGGGAGGGTGGCCCAGCGCAGGAGGGTTCTGCTGCGCCACGGTGGGAACCGCCAGGAGAACATGTAAACACTCCAACACCCACTGGACCCTTTATTAACTATTGCTAGTGACCCCAGCTCACAGAGAGTGTGAGTCAGGGAGAGTTATGAAGTGTGCGCTGGGTTTTTCAGTAGATGGTATTACTTGCTCTGTTTCGCCTCCGCCCCTCTGAGCTACAGCAGTTTTGTCCCTTGCAGGTTTTGGGGGCCTTAACTGCGAGGTAAATGTAAACGACTGTCCTGGCCACAAGTGCATGAACGGTGGGACCTGTGTGGACGGGGTCAACACTTACAACTGCCAGTGCCCACCTGAGTGGACAGGTATGGGACCCTCTGTGCCCTTTTTTGCCATGTCCTCATAGAATGAGTCACGACATGTACATGTCATGTGTGTGTGTGTGTGTGTGTGTGTGTGTGTGTTCTCAGGTCAGTACTGTGCTGAAGATGTGAATGAGTGCCTTATGCAACCAAACGCCTGCCACAATGGCGGCACCTGCTTCAATACCATCGGCGGCCACACATGCGTGTGTGTAAACGGCTGGACAGGCAACGACTGCAGCGAGAACATTGACGACTGTGCCACAGCCGTGTGCTTTAATGGAGCAACCTGTCACGACCGCGTGGCCTCGTTTTACTGCGAGTGTCCTGTGGGCAAGACTGGTACTGTCTCTCCTCCTTTCACTCAGACGCATGTTCTTTTGCCCACCATCCCACTTACTTTTTCCTGACCCAGCTGTTCTCTGAATCCGCAGGTCTGCTGTGTCACCTGGACGACGCATGCGTCAGTAACCCCTGTAACGAGGGTGCAGTGTGTGACACCAACCCGCTGAACGGTCGGGCCATCTGCACCTGTCCTGCTGGCTTCATTGGCGGAGCCTGCAACCAAGACATGGACGAGTGCTCTATCGGTATATTTACACTACAGTCTTTCACTATCTGATTTTTTTGTCTATCAGTTGTTGAAAGTGAATAAATTGTTAATCAGTCACTAACTATCTCTCCTTCTGTCTCTCTGTCAGGTGCGAACCCATGCGAACACTTTGGAAAGTGTGTGAACACAGAGGGTTCCTTCCAATGCCAGTGCGGCCGAGGCTACACAGGCCCTCGCTGTGAAATTGACATTAACGAGTGCCTGTCCATGCCCTGCCTGAATGATGCTACCTGCCTGGACCGCATTGGAGAGTTCACCTGCATCTGCATGCCCGGTACACCTCAAACCCACACCACACTGCCACTACCATGCTGTAAATCAGACAACCCCAGGATTTCACAGTACTATGCAAGTCAGAAGAATAGTTTAATACTATTTATCTGACCATTAAGTGTGTTTTAGGTTGTATATCACATTATAATAAATTCAGACAAGCACGTGTA
>JBBJLS010000140.1:3105506-3120829 GCA_037577275.1 Bryconaethiops microstoma | reverse complement strand
AAAACCCCCCCCCCCCCCCCCCCCCGCCCGCCCGCCTCTAACCTCCTGCCCCAAGCATCGCCGCACAAGATCCCATCACAACACTGTTAATCAACATGCCGCATTCTGTCCGTGCAGAAATGGACGTTTTCCACGGGGGCCCCTGTCTATAGATTGCTCTTACTTAGCCCTAGTGCACGTTTTCCCATCCTACACATGCCAGTTAGTTAATTAAAAGCTCAGCGCAAAACAGTGCATTTAGTAGTGCAGAAATATGTGCCAACTAGAACTAGTGCACTTGTTGAATGGCTAAAAACCAGTGTATAAATCCTCTTCTTTCAGTTCGTTTAACTGTCTGCACGAGTCAACAGACAGGGGACGAAAACCACGGTAGCTCGTGTTGTGTCTTAGTCACTCCCTGAAAAACAATATAAAAAAGCTCTGTGTGTCCTTTCTGTCCATTCTCAAATCTAGATCAATCCCAACCTGAACCAGAATCAACGGAATCAGCGGGTTATAATTACATTTCAGAGATAAAAGGAAATGAAGGGAAAATCCACACTGTGTGCTTAACATGTTAAACATGCCTTTTGTTTGGTTGTTATTGTGTGGTCGATGATCCAGGACAATAATTTTGCCTTCCTGTGCTTAAAAGGCAAAAAATACTTACGTTTCTTCTGTTCTGTATCAGTAACGTTACCCGTAGCAATTGTATTCTACAGACGTGGCGAAGACCAGGTTAAAAACATGGTGTTATTCCTTTAAGGCTCATTGTCATGGAATAACTGTGAATCTCTTAGGAGCTATTAGGAAAGTAGTTATGAGAGTAAAAAGTGCAACCCTTCCAACAGCCCCTCAGAGTTTAAGTTTAAGGGATTAACCAAATGCGGACTTTGTTAACCACATAACTGGTCACAGCTTGGTTAGTGCCTGTGGCCCAAGTTCTGTCCACACAACCGAAACCAAGGCCGGGCACCTCTGCCCTCTGTAGCCAAGCACAGTGACCTTTTGCTGCCTTAGTGTGACCCCTGACCTCTGTGTTTGCCTGTCCCAGGCTTCACCGGCACCATGTGTCAGATTGACATAGATGAGTGTGCCAGCACACCCTGCCAGAATGGAGCCAAGTGCATCGACCGGCCCAATGGTTACGAGTGCCGCTGCGCTGAAGGTAGGCCATTATGTGTACAAATCTGTATGTGATCAGACTCCAAAATAAGTGGCTTTACAGTTTTTACAGTTTTACAGAAGTGGAAAATGCGTTGGTGCATCCGTCTGAAGGTTGATATTGGAATCAATTTCAATCCATTTTCAACAGTCAAGAAAATACAGGCTAATGTTTTGTCCAAAGCAAAACCCTGGGTTTACTTGTGAAAACTGTTTCTGATGTCTCATTCTGTCACATTTGCATATGTTTTTTGTGTATGTTTAAATACAGATCAGATTTTTGCTTAAACAATCTAATCATATTTAAAATGTGGTAAAATTTGCAATTTGGTGAAGCACTGAATTGTGTCCTAAGGAATCATAATTTAATTGTTGTGAGGTCAGAGATTTATACCCCTACATAATCCCCCCTGGTGGCGTCCAGCATCTCCAGAGTTCAAGTCAATATCAGCGTCAGACTGGCCACACACCTGCGCCCGCAATGAAAATGAGTCTGATGTGGAGGTCAGATGCCTCCCTTTATGCAGCGCTGATCAGACTGTCGACGGGCTCTTAATCCCCCTCTTCCCCCCGCCGGACCTCAGGGATCACAGGGTCACTCAGGGCCAGCAGCTGCTGAAGACGGGGGTTACGCTCTGCCGTCACCCCGACATCTGCTCATCCGTAGCCTACAATAACATACCCACACAGCGCCGTATGGAACGACCCAAAACTCCCAGCAGCCCCCTTCACATTGTCCCGTTTGGTGGAATGTGTCGTCTGTCGTCCTCATGGACCCCCTTGAGCAAATTCTCCATGAGGCCAAGTGCACGTATTGGTACATGACTGTGTGAATGTGTACAATATAAACATACGCCTAGTTATTTATGTGTAGGTAAAGTGTTCAACATGGATATAAACACAGGCAGTAAAGGGGCTTTAGAATACACTTGGCTTAATGTTTTTTTCTTAATCTTAAAGACATCTTGATCAAAAGACTACTTAAATCCTTGCAAATTTATTATAAGACATATCTGCTAAGACATATCTTATTATAAGACATATCTACTAAGTGACATTGATGCCTGTGTGTGGACATGTGGCCAAATAAAATGAAATATTTAAGTTTTAGGAAGTCCCACTTCAACAAGTAGTTTTCAGATTCCAACAAGGTCTTCTCTTTTTCAGACCAGCATTAAAGGGGATCTACTATGAAGAAAAGAATGTCTGTTTTATGCATTTTGGTCACTAATTTTATTTTATTTTTTTTGGTCTTTGCTCTTATCTCTGAATTGTGGACAAATGAGGAAAAAATGTTTTATGGGTCAGTGTGTCCAAACACCTTTGACTGGTACTGTATATAAGTAGTGAAACAATATAGTGTTCACAGAGTGTAAATATATGCACATGAGTTTGACCATATGCATGTTTGTGAGGAGAAAAGTGTGGTGTGTGCAGGGTGAGGTATTGTCTGGGGAAGCCAGCTGCTTGGTATTCTGCTGCTCCTGTTCTGCTGCGTGGACTTGTCCCGTTAGCAGGGGTGCAGGGTATTGTCCTACTGCTTTCTGGGACAAAAGCAGTTCTGTGAGGCCCAATGAAAGGCACCCTCTACCCTCCCTGGCGGCCCGGCCCGGCCCGGCCCTGTCCCACTCCGCCGCTGCCTGACAACCTGTCGGCATGGAAACCACGGGAACCCGGGCACCACACTGTAGGACCTTTCAGCAGTGAGAGAGAAAGAGAGAGAGAGAGGGAGAGCGAGAGAGGGAAGGAAACAGAGGAAGTAGAAAGGAACTTTCGAAAGCAGGGAGAAAAAAACACGCAGACAGAAATTGAGGAAAAGGAATTGGAAGTTTACAGATTACAAAAGAAGAGAGAAAATCTGGGAGAGAGGTGGAGGGCGAGGGTGAGAAGGAGTGTGCGAAGGAAAGGGAGGAAGTCTTCACATGGCAGACAAAACCATGAATAGCAGGGGCTGAACTGGTGTGTGAAATGCAGTAGAGCTGCAAGAAAAGACGGCGCGAGAGACGCCGTCCCGGCGGTTGTTGTGAATGAGCGCATGTCTGAGTCACTTCAGCCCGCCGTTTTATTGTATTATATTCTAACTTTCCCAAATTTTAGGAGTTTGAATCACTCCTGTGCATTTTACACTCCTAATACATGATCATTAAAGTGATTCTGACTCTGTGTCCATGTCCTGTCTCCAGGATTCGAGGGCAGACTCTGCGAGAGCAACATTGATAACTGCCAGCCGGACCCCTGCCACCATGGCACTTGTGTGGACGGCATCGCCAGCTACACCTGTAACTGCGTGCCCGGCTATACAGGCTACCGCTGCGAGAACCAGCTGAATGAATGCCACAGCAACCCCTGCCAGAATGGGGGCAAGTGTGTGGACCTGGTCAACAAATACATCTGCCAGTGCCAGCACGGCACATCAGGTGAGAGAAATGCTCTGACAAAGCGATACATTAGCTTTTGACTGAAAAGGAGAAATTGAATCACAGTGACAAATATTAGTCACTTCTTTGTAAGTTCAAGAAAAGCTGGACTGAAATAGATCAGGCCCTTTAGAAAACAGCACTAAACACTGATTTTGTTGCAGGCACCAACTGTGAAATCAACTATGACGATTGTGCCAGCAATCCATGTGAATATGGCATCTGCAAGGACGGCATTAACCGTTATGATTGTGTGTGCAAACCCGGCTTCACTGGTAAGATTCCTTCAGTCAGAGCTGTAGCCATGTTTAAAAAAATTAAAGGAGGAGGCTAAACTAAAGGATCAGTTTTCATATTTTACCTAAGACTACATGACCTGAAGAGACATGATTTAGGATAAACGTCTTGAGATGTTTAGGAAATACGGCATTACTGTTATTAACACTTTTCCATCTGTGAGAAAATTCATGCTTTTCAATTCATCCTTTCATCCACACCAGTAAAACACAGTCTCTTACTCTCAGGCCCCCAGTGTAACGTGGAGCTGGACGAGTGCTCATCAAACCCATGCAAAAATGGAGGCACCTGTGTGGATGAGGAGAACGGCTTCCGCTGCCTGTGTCCAGCTGGCTTCCACGAGCCGTACTGCTACTCACACGTGGACGAGTGCAGCAGCAGCCCCTGTGTGCATGGAGCCTGCAGAGAGGATCCCAACGGGTACCACGCTACAGCTTATTCTCTTTCCTTAAAATTAGAAGCTTCAGTGTATCATTATGTAATTTGCATTGTGACAACGAACAATTTTTTGCTCAGTTTTGTTTGTGAGAACTTTGATTGCCCAAATTTGAATGTTCCCTAAAAAGAGAAACATGTTAAATCAACATTAACGTAACATCATAAAGAAAGGTTTATACTAATATTGTGGAAACTTCAATTCCGTGGGAAATGTCCCATGGAATTGGAGGTTCCACAAAATTAGTATAAACCTTTCACTGAACATCTCATTATTCTTACTTTAGAAACGTTATCTCTTAAGATTTAGAGACTTAAATTTAGCTTTCACTCTTTCATTACGGGATATGCTTGGCATGAATAGAGAACATAAACATAGCTTTTTGTCGCGCCAGCCGGTTGCTGGGTCTTATTCACTCTTTTCCACATTACCAATGATTATCAGTCTTGTGAGAATGAGTAAGAATGACAGTAAATGACTGTGTTGGATTGCGCAGGTACCGCTGTGACTGTGAGCCGGGCTGGGTGGGTAAGAACTGTGACTTGGACCGAAACGACTGCCTTCCCAACCCCTGCCAAAACGCTGGCACCTGCATCGACCAGCTCAACGGTTTCACCTGCAAGTGCCGACAGGGCTTTAGAGGTGGGTGTGGTGCCTTCTTTATCCGGCTAATGCCCTTTACTTAAAATACATGACGAAGCTGACACTCCTGACACAGATCAAACCTAGACCTATCCTTGAAAAGTATTACTGAAAGATAATTGTAAGTATTAAGAGTATTATTTAAACAAGAGTGTTATTTAATCCCCCTTTAATTCATAATCTATATCAAGGCTCTCAGACTCATTTTAAGACTGTGTATGAATTTGAATGTTTTAAACGCAAAGAGCTCTTACAGTTCTCATGTGTGTTCTGTTTGTTTAAGTAAAGGGATTAAAATGTCTCCCCGCCCCATGATTTGAACTGCATCGCCCCCTACTGGGTGATCCTATGGTTTTTACATTTACGTGGTTATTGTTGTTGGTTATTGTATCTACATATCGTCTCTCTTTCTCTCCCACTTTTCCCTTTTCTTGCTCTCCTTGTCTCTTTCTCTCCTTTTTTTCCTCCTTCTCAGGTAACCTGTGTCAGGTGAACATTAACGAATGTGCGTCCAGCCCCTGCCTGAATCAGGGCACGTGTGTGGACGGAGTGGCCAGTTTCACCTGTCTGTGTGAACCGCCCTACAGTGGGCCCACCTGCGCTGAGGTGCTCACGCCCTGCTCGCCAAATCCCTGCGCCAACCACGCCCTCTGCACACACACACCGGACTACCTCGGCTACCAGTGCAACTGCCAGCCAGGCTGGCATGGTGAGTGACCCCGTTTTTCTAGTGCAGTGTTCCACAAGCATGACAACATACGGTGCCTACAACATAAACTCATCATGCCTGGTATTTAAAAGTCAGAATCAGAAAACTGTTTATCCCAGAGATAATTGCTCATGCTACCACTGCACAAACACACAGAGACACAAAGACAATCAAATATAGCACAAGTCAAAACTCTACAAAAACACTCATAGCACTAAATGCACTATGCTATGTACACGAAATGCTTTGGTCAGTAAGAGATTATTTATTTTTATTCGACTTATTTTTTGTTAGAGTTAGCAAATATTCAGTCAGCATTTTAAAACAAAAATGGCACTTTGAATTGTGAGATTTAAATGAGGTCTTGCTTGAATCTTTCAAATAAAGGCAAACTTACAGGTAACAATTGTGTGGCAATATCACATAATTGTGATCAACCACTTGATACCTAACCATGAAGCATTTTTTCTGAATAATGATCTGCATGAGAGCATGGAAGCGGAGGCTTTAACATTAGCTAGAAGGCATGCTCCACATCAGCCAGGTTAATCGTCCATACCAATAGCTGAATAAATGTAACACGCCTTTAGACCACCCAGAATGGGATACGTTTTTTGTTTCTGTCAAACAGAAAGGAAGGTTAAAAGAGTAGGATAAAAGAACATGCTTTGAAAATAACCAAGACAAACATTAGCAGAAAGCTGATCTTGCTCTCCACAGGCCAGCTGTGTAATATTGATGTGAACGAGTGTGCATCGGATCCGTGCAAGAATCGTGGCACCTGCACCAACACTCAAGGTGGCTATGTGTGCTCATGCCGCGTCGGGTATACCGGACCCAACTGTGAAACCGACATCAACGACTGTCTCCCAAGTGAGTCAAGTCAGATTCTACAGGAGCTTTTATAAATAATTCGGTTGTCTTCCCTGCTCTTTCACGTTCAGCTCCCCAGGGCCCTCATTAAGCTCTGCTGACACCTGTGCCGCGGTTCTTATACACTTACACACTTCAGGATGATGCAAAACACATGATAATCTATGCCTTTATGTTCACATCTGCTGTGTGCCCGATTAATGCCCTCTGACAGTGGGCATATGAAAGAAAATAACTACATTACGTTTACGTTTACGGCATTTAGCAGACGCTCTTATCCAGAGTGACGTACATCAGTGCTAATAGTCTACGTCTGTTCTTCACACCTGTAAAGCTAAACTAAAATCCACACATGCTATTTAATAAGTTACTGCCAGCTAAGTTACACACCTTAACAAACCAAAAGAAAAAAGTCACAGGTTAATACAAAAGTAAGGACAAGCAGTTAAGAGGGTAAGGGCCCGAGGTTTTTAAATATACTGAAAATGATGTATAAGAGATAAACCGGAGGACTGGTTAGTCATCAAGGACATCCATCAGCTCCAGCAAGTGCCGTTGGTGTGCAAAGTTGGCACAGAAACACACCAAACACTGGTCTGTCATTCTCTATAACACTGCATCTATTATACTGTTCCTGAGTCTTTGTGTGCTTCCCCTACAGACCCGTGCCTAAGCGGAGGCTCATGCACAGACGGCATCGACACCTTTTACTGCACCTGCCTTCCCGGCTTCACGGGCAAGTACTGTGCCCTCGAGGTGAACGAGTGCCAGAGCGCCCCCTGCAAGAATGGTGGCACCTGCACCGACTACGTCAACAGCTACACCTGCACCTGCAAGCCAGGCTTCACCGGCCTGCACTGTGAGACCAACATACCAGACTGCACAGAGAGGTGAGAGAGCCAGTCTCTCAATGTCCTCTTTGTGGGACAAACCATCTAACTGCTGTTTCCCTTTCTAGTCCATACATGCTGTCAATGTCATGAGAAAACTTTGCATCTCCAAAATGGTAACTGTGTTAAAGAAGCTTATACAAAATGTCTTTTTTTGACCGTTCATGGTGGGCAGGTGTTTTTTCGAATAAGAACAGAGGGCAGTACAGTCAGGAGTGGTCACGTGTGGTCAGAAAAGGTCTTAACTGCTCTGCTTGTGTGTCTTACAGCTCGTGCTTTAACGGTGGTACCTGCGTGGATAAGATCAATGGCTTTTCCTGCACATGCCGCTCAGGCTTCACCGGAGAACACTGTCAGTACGAGGTGAACGAGTGCGACTCACAGCCCTGCCTCAACGGAGGAATGTGCCAGGACGGTATGGAGTCCTTCCGCTGCTCCTGCCCCAAGGGCTACACCGGCAGCCGCTGCCAGGTACACACCCCAAACCTGACGCCCACACATTAGATTGGAAATAATTACATACGAGTCACTGGTTCATATTTCCATACCTTTTAATTTTGTTTCTATAGCAACTTTTCCAGAAGTTGAAAACTCAGATCCACAGAGTAAAATCCTTGCCAGGATTTTGTTCCAGCTGCTTGTTTTTTCCTTTGATTAGCTCAAACCAGGAGTTCCTCAGGCAACAAAAAAGGGACAAAAAGTGGACATTTCTCACCTTAGGACTTTTGAGTCACTCTTAACATGCTAAATAATTTAAACATAACAATATAATTTTAATCTCTAAATTTTCCTTTTTTAAAAATCAGCTGCCCCTTCGTGTGAACATTCCTTGACAACTTTTAAAATAATAATTCAGTACAATCAAGAAAAAATTCTCATTCAGTAAATGCAAATATAGTGTTACAAATGCAAGTAAACAGAAATTCAGTAAAAAGTAACAAGCATTTATAATTTAAGTATTTATTAGCCAAACCAGGGACAAGGGAAGGTTTGAAAATGGTTTACAGCGCATATTACAGTGCTTACTGTAATAATGTCATTCGTATTTATTCGAATATTAGCGTTCTTCTGAATTATTAAATGCTTACTGCCTAGATAAATGGCTTTTTAAATATAAGGTGTCAAACCTTTGCACAGCTCTGTATATTTCCAATAGAAATCAAAATAGTAAGAGCGTCATTGTTTAAATACTTTCACAGCATTTGCAGAACTTTAATAGTTGGCCTGTTTCAGTCAATCTGTCTGTGTTGCCGGACAGATGCCTGTGGACTGGTGCAGACGCTCCAACCCCTGCCAGAATGGCGGACGCTGCAGGGCTAAAGACGGCTCCTTCACCTGCGACTGCGTAGGGGGCTGGTCTGGACGTTACTGCGACATCCCAGGGGTCTCCTGCGAGGTGGCTGCCATACAGAGGGGTACGTGGAAAGGCGTGGTAACTGCCTTATTAGCTGAATCACATGTATTGAAACAGTATTCACTTAAAGCCCCTAGTACTGAATTACATCTGTTTGTTTATTGTAACTCCCGGCCAGTATTCAAAAGCACCCCAGCCTACTTTAATGTGTTCACTTTAGCTGATGGAACTGTTTCACTGCCGCAGGTCTTCAAGCAGATGAGCTTTGTCATCATGGTGGCCACTGTGTGAACACTGGAAACACACACTACTGCAAGTGTCCGCGAGATTACACCGGCAGCTACTGTGAGAGTGAGGTGGACCACTGCGAGGACAAGCCCTGCCTCAATGGCGCCACTTGCAGAGGCTATGTGGGACAATACACATGTGATGTGAGTGACAGTATCAAATGAGTTCTGGAACCAAACTCTGTAATAAAAAGCAAAGAACCGTCCACTCACTCGCTCTCTTTCTCTCAGTGTATGCCTGGGTATGAGGGACAGAACTGCGAGAGGGAGATAAACGAGTGTCGCTCTCACCCCTGCCAGAACGGGGGAACCTGCATTGATCTGGTGGGCCACTACATCTGCTCCTGCCCTCCTGGAACACTGGGTAGGTGTACGCACCCTTAGAAGCTCCAAAAAAACAAAGAATCAGAATATTTTTCATTTGAGTTACTAACTTTCATTTAGCAAAGAAAAAAAAACAATATACACAGAGCTACAAATTAACAGAAGTGAGTTATGGTGTTATATGTCTGGGACAGGTCCTTACTAATGACCTGGAGAAAGAAGCTGCACAGGTGCTGGGTAGTCTCGGTTTCCAGTAAGAGAGGGAAACACTGGACGAAAGAGTGGTTGGAGTGTGTGGAGTTAGCAATGTCTGGCATTTGGGAGGAAAACTGGCCGCCAGTGAAAACTTTATTTCACATAATACTACAATTCTAATGTTAAAATTTCTTTTCCTAGGGGTCCTGTGTGAGATAAACGAGGATGACTGTGCCACTCCCAGCAGGCCTCGTGGCATGCCCAAATGTCAGAACAATGGAACCTGTGTGGACCGGGTGGGTGGCTATCGCTGTAACTGCCCTCCGGGCTTCACAGGCGAACGCTGTGAGGGAGACATAAACGAGTGCCACTCCAACCCTTGCAACCCTGCCAACAGTCTGGACTGCATTCAGCTGCCTAATGACTACCAGTGTGTCTGCAAGCCGGGTTATACAGGTACCGAGATGATCTGAGACTTTATGATTAAGTGTGATTTTGCATGGAAGTGTGTGTCACTTAGTTGGGATGTGCGAGTCTCTAACCAGTGGGATTGCGTGTGCATGTCAAGGTCGAGGCTGTCAGAACAGGTTTGGCGTGTGCGAGTCTCAGCCTTGTAAGAACGGAGGAGCATGTTCAATGTCCAGCAGCTCACCACTGGGATACATCTGCACCTGTCAGCTGGTGAGTGATCAGCATGTTAATCTTTCTCCTCTTTGTCCTTTCCCTCTTTTTCTTCTTGCTTGTAAGTTTCCACAATCAGCAAAAGCAAGCAAGGCATTAGCTCATCTTTCACATTTATGTGGGAGTTAAAAATGTCATCAAAGGACATAACCAAAATTAAACAAGAAGAGGTTAAATATGAGAAAAATCTAGAGTTGCAATCCTGTCGACAATTTATTTGCATGAAACCTAGCTCAAACAATGTGTTTCAAGCGAAGCTACCAGCGTCCATATTACTGATAAATGTCAAGAATGGCCCAGGTTGAGGTAAATCTCTTGGTAGTTCCTTTATTAGCATAGCGAATTTTCTCACATTGTACATAACGCATAATCTCTCTGATCCATTGTCCTTACGTTGGGGGTGAGGGATCTTTCCATTTACACAAAATAAGCCTTCTGGCTAGAAGTGAGCAGAATCCCATCATGTCCGCTTGGCCCTGGGGTAGGTAAACTCCAAACAATGCAATGGTGAAAAATGGGTTAATAATTTTACAGGAAATTTTAGAGAAGGTGTCAAAAATCGAATGCCAGAAATTTGTCCGTTTGGGACACATGGAGTAGCGTAGCTGGGAGTTGTTTGCATCGATCACATATAAGGTCAATATCCCTCTTAAATTTGGACAGTTTGGACCAGTGAAGTTGATGTACCACTTTGAACTGAATAACAGTGTGCCTAAAGCAGATTGACGAGGAGTGTATTCTTTTAATCACCTTCTGCCTTCAATATAGACGTCCCGTAGTGAATTCATGCCACATTTTGACCATACATCAAAGACGTCGTCCATCATCAAAGGGGGAAACATAACATTTCTAGTCACCGTTGTAAAATGCAAAATGGCGCCTAATCAGGTTCCAAATCTTTAGAGTATGTATTACAACTGGGTTGGAGGTAAAAGTAGTTATTGTTGGGGACAATGGCAATTTAGCACATAGTAATGCAATGGAGGTAGAGCGGATCGATGTCTTTTCTATATTTACCCAACCTGGGGTATTTTCATCATTTTTAATGCAGAATAAAACTGCATTCATATTGGCTGACCAGTAGTAGTATTTGAAGTTAGGAAGTGCCATACCCCCTATATTCCGAGGTTTTTGTAGTATTTCCCCTTTTATTCTGGGATGTTTCTTATCCAAATTGCTGAAAAAGGTTTTGGTAAGAACGATCGGAAGCGATTGAAACAAATATAAAAGTTTTCGTAGTACCGTCACCTTAATTACGTTAATCCTTCCACCAAGGGTCAGGGAAAGTAAATTCCATCGTTCAAGATCTTGGTTCAGAAAGGATAGTAGGGGTTGGTAATTGGCTTTAAAGAGATCCTTAAAATTAGCGGTAATCCATATTCTTAAGTATTTAAATTTCTTACGAGCAGTTCCTAAAGGGGTTAAAGAAGGAACATCATCTTGACTTGTAGTACCGATTAACATTAGCTCACTTTTTTGAAAGTTAACTTTATAGCCAGATATTTCCCCACATTTATTAAGTAGGTCAAGTAGGGGTGGGAGGCTGGAAATTGGATCAGATAGATTTAACAGTATCATCTGCATATAGTGACACTTTATGTTCTGAAGATCCCCGATAGATACCTTTTATATTACCCGATGACCTCACAGCAATGGCCAGTGGCTCAATTGCTTTTGCAAAAAGGAGTAGGGATAAAGGGCATCCCTGCCTCGTTCCAAGTCATAATTTAAAAAAGGGTGATATATTGTAATTTGTCCTCACCGCCGCTTCTGGTGATGAGTATAATGCACCAATCCATGAAATAAATTTCGGGCCCAAACCAAATTTTTCAAGAGTAAACAAAAGAACGTTTTTCACACAATCTAAAGCTTTTTTGGCATCAAGTGAAAGGATAATTTCGAGAGAAGTAGGGGAGGAGGGATCGTATAGGATATTCATAATGCATCTCATATGAAAAAAAAGGAGTGTCGGTTTTTGATAAAGCACATCTGGTCGAGTCCAATTATTGATTGAATAACCTTCTCCATCCACAGAGCTAGAATTTTGGCCAATATTTTGGAATCGATATTTAAAAGCGAAATTGGTCGGTATGAGCTACAATCTAAAGGATTTTCACCCTTTTTAAGGATTAAAGAGATAACTGCTTGGCACACTGTAGGAGGTAAAAAATGACTCGTGAATGACTCTTCGAAGACAGACCGGAACAGTGGAAAGAGCCGACGAGAGAATTTATTTTTAATTCTGACGGGAATCCGTCTGGACCTGGTGATTTGCCATTCTGCATGCCCTTAATTGCAAAATCAATTTCTGGAGGTGCAATTGCCTCTTCTAAATCAACAGCAAGTTCTCGATCTACCTTTGGGAGGTCTAGTGTTTGAAAAAAATCCTCTAAAGCTGACTGATAAGAAATTGAGTCAGGGGTATAAAGTGACTGATAAAAATCATGGAAGCATGAATTAATTCCTGCATCCTCTGAGTGCTTTATGCCGTTAGCATCTTTAATTTCAGATATAGTCAAATCGGATCTTTTATGACGTAATTGGTGGGCCAAACGTTTGCCAGATTTTTCCCCATGCTCATAGTAGTCACATCGTACTTTCGACATTAAATATTGTATTTGTTGAGATGTTAGAAGATTATATTCTGTTTGTAGCAATAGACACTGCTTGAGCAGTGTTAACGTTAAGGTTGCTGACTGTGCAATAAATCTATCTTCAGTATTTGATCTGTCAGCTGGTTCTGACGCTTAAGTCTAATTTTTCTTTGGTGTGCGCAAAAGGAGATAATTTGTTCCCTAACGTAAGCCTTTAGAAACTCCCACACAGTAGATGATGACATATCCGGGGTCTGATTGTATTCAGGAAACATTCTATCTGAGTTGAAATAAATTTAATCCGAAAGAAGAGTAGGGTTGAGCCTTCCAGGGGCGATATCTAGGATGGGTGGGCAAAATATGTAATGACATGGTTAGTGGGCTATGATCAGATATAACTATGGCTTCATAGTTGCAGTCTACTACAGAAGAGAGCAGTCTTTTATCTATAAAGAAGTAATCAATACGTGAGTAAGAGTTGTGTACTGGGGAAAAGAAAGAGTAACTGTGTGAGTTTGGATTTCGAAAAACGCCATACATCAACTATTCCATGCGTTTTGAGGAAATGTTGAATATAAAGAGCAGATTTTGAGATGCAATTCTTTTTAACAGAGCTGCGAGAGCACAATTGACAATATGACCGACCTATACACTGTGATCTTAAACTGCAATGATCCGAGATGCATAAGTGGGTCTCCTGGAGGAATGCTATATCAGTTTTCAAATCCTTCAAGTGGGCAAACACCATTTTCCGTTTCACTGGGTGGTTAAAGGACTTAACATTCCAGCTAGTCAGTTTAAGGGAACGATCCGGCAAACTAAGCCATGTCCAGTCCTGGCCAACTCACTTAAACAGTAATAACAAAAAAGGATATACGTCTAAGACAGTACTCATTAAACCAAAGTACATTTTCAATCGGTGTTAAATGCCCCCCTCTTCAAAATGTAATGTTATCATAGGCATTGAGACTTGAATTATCAAAATAAAGTCCCCTTATAAATGAAATACATTATACTTTAGTATCGTCAGTGGAACTAATACATTATAATAAAGACACATCATCAGTGCTGTATCGTTACCCATCACATCAGTCCTTGAAGTCTCATCCGGTATTTTCGATCCAACTACACCGTCTCATCGGGTGAGTCAGCTATGTATGTATTAACGTACACCAACGCTCCCGTTATGGGTCGTACGGAGTCGGGCGCAGAACAGGATACCATAGTGAACGCCTGGTTGTCCACGCAGCAGTTTCCTCACATCGGTAAACGCTGCTCGCGCTTTCGGTTCGCTGTTAAGTTGGAGCGGAGCCTGAGCTGCGGTTTCAGGCTGGTTGTGATACAGATGTTGTTGAGAATCTTTTTTTTTTTTTAAATAAAAATGTAAATTTTTCAAACATCTCATCAGTGAAACAATGCTAGTGTCACACGTTAGACTTTGACTTGTTTAACAGAATGATCATCTTTGATGTATGACAGCACGAGCTGTCGTTGCTATGGTTTCAGTGCAGTAGAAGTAATGAGTGATTGTGGGAGGAGATAAATACTCAAAAAAGACGGTTTATAAAGGCGTGTAATGAAAACTCGAGCTTGTCAGAGTTGTTTGCTGGTGTTATTCTGACATGTGTCAGGCGGTTCAATAGTGTAAAGATTTTGTTTTACAGTGTTATACAGTGTGTGTGTGTGGTTGTGTGTGTTGGTCGGTTGTGTGTTACTTGGTTGTGTGTGTGTGTCGTTGGTGGTGTGTGTTTGTTGGTGGTGTGTGTTTGTGGGTTTTGTCTGTTTGTTGGTTGTCTGTGTGTGTTGGTTGTGTGTGTGTGTGTTGGTTGTGAGTGTTTGTTGTGTGAGTGTTTGTTGGTTGTGTGTGTTTGTTGTGTGTGAGTGTTTGCTGTGTGTTTTTTGGTTGTGAGTGTGTGTTGGTTGTGTGTGTTTGTTGGTTGTGAGTGTTTGTTGTGTGTGTTTTTGGTTGTGTTTGTTGGTTTTGTGTGTGTGTGTTGGTTGTGAGTGTTTTTTGGTTGGGAGTGTTTGTTGGTTGTGTGTGTGTTGGTTGTGTGTATGTGTTCGTTGTGTGTGTTTGTTGGTTGTGAGTGTTTGTTGTGTGTTTTTTGGTTGTGTTTGTTGGTTTTGTGTGTTGGTTGTGATTGTTTGTTGGTTGTGTGTGTGTGTGTATTGGTTGTGAGCGTTTGTAGGTTGTGAATGTTTGTTGGTTGTGTGTGTGTGTTGGTTGTGAGTGTTTGTTGGTTGTGTTTGTTGGTTGTGAGTGTTTGTTGGTTGTGTTTGTTGGTTGTGTGTGTGTTGGTTGTGAATGTTTGTTGGTTGTGAATGTTTGCTGGTTGTGAGTGTTTGTTGGTTGTGAATGTTTGTTGGTTGTGAGTGTTTTTTGGTTGTGAGTGTTTGTTGGTTGTGTTTGTTGGTTGTGTGTGTGTGTTGGTTGTGAGTGTTTGTTGGTTGTGTTTGTTGGTTGTGAGTGTTTGTTGGTTG
>JBBJLS010000140.1:3066083-3077892 GCA_037577275.1 Bryconaethiops microstoma | reverse complement strand
CACACACACACACACACACACACACACACACACACACACACACACACACACAGTAAAGAAGCCCCTTGTAGTCAGGCGTGAACACACCACAGGAAAGCACACAGTGTGCAGTTTCTATGCATTCACCAAGTGAAACAGTGGGCTGCCACCAACGAGGGACACTCTCGGAGCAGCGTGTAGACAGTACCTTACTCAAGGGTACCTCAGAGGTGCAACTAGCAGTCCTGGGATTCAAACCCATGACCTTCTGATCACAGGGCTAACCCCCTAATCCCGTGGTCACCAGCTGCCCCATATATAAATATACTGGCTACTGCAGTTTAGCCCTACCCATTTACGCACCAGCATCTTTAATTTTAAAAATTAGACTTCTGTTGCACTACTTGTAGACCTCGATTCATCAGAACACGCCAGTGACACCTGGAGCTGTTGGTCACCCTGTCAGAAACACTATGAAGCTCATTTGCATATATCAGTATTGCAGAGACCGATATCGCGATACGGATTAGGAGATGATATATTGTGCAACATCAGTACTAATCTGTGCATGTAGAGGTAGATCTGCAGAAACTGAACGACGCTCCTCTTAATCTTTCCCAGAATTGTACTTTGGTGAAACTAGATCAAACTAGGTCCTTGTGAACAGGCATAGATGAAGTCAAGATGATTTTTATTAGGAAAGTCTGTAAAGTAATTGACAAAAATAGCATAAATTGTAGAGTTTGGTTCGAAAATGCTCTCAGTTGTATTGGGCTTGTTCAGGCTGTTCTAAGAGGAGATTTACTGAAAGGTGGGAGTTTCCCTGGGAACAGACCGTGGGCGTCACTCTGCGTTCTTTTCTCTGTTTGTGTTCTAAAGGATTTGAGTCTGGTTCCAATTCAAAGGTACATCAAGTACAGGCTTCTGTTGTTGGAAGTTCAGATCTGGCAAGTTTAGTTGGAGAGTCCAGACTCTAGAGAACTGAGAAAGCCACTCAGTCTGCATTTAGAACATAGAATATATTCATTAAAATATGCATTTTCACATCTTCAATATAATTGGCATTTGCAGTAAAATAAGATACACTTGTTAAAAGATAAGCTTGTTAAAAATTTGAAAAATATATTAATTAAAAATTCTCTTTACTGTTATTGCTGTCTACAGTAAAATGCAATGTGTAAAATGCACTCTGGGAAACTGGGCTTCCCAAGTCCACACATGTCCCCTCCTGATGTGTCCCTTATAAACCCACCCATCAAGGACTCAACTGAGTATTTGATTTGTACTTGGTTAGATCTCAAGACCGGACTCGAACCATGACTGATGTTCATGAGAACACAAATAGAAGGAGGCAGACGGAGAAACAATGTAGGAGATCAGTCGCTCCTGCACTGAGAATGAGCAGGAGTCATGTGACAAGTGAATGAAAGACTTAAACCTGAGGACCTGGGTTCACGATTCACAAGCACATTGGTGGTTCCTACTTTGAGGCTCAAATAATAAAACCATGGCGACCCCAACTACCCCAACGTCAACAAATCCCCGAAACAAGTAAAGTGAGTCTTATAGTCACTGTGAACACACCACAGCACACAGTGTGAAATTCTTTCTGTACTTAACCCATTCACCAAGTGAAGCAGTGAGCAGCCAGCAACAGGGAGCAGTGTGTGGGGACGGTACGTTGCTCAAGGGTACCTCAGTGGTGCCACTAGCAGTCCTGAGATTGGAACCCACAACCTTTCAATCGCAGGGGCAACTCCCTAATCACCAGGACACCAGCTGCCCCCAAAAATATTGCAGCTACTCTTTTCAGTTAGGCCAGGAGTGTCAAGCTCTGGTCCTGGAGGTCCGGTGTCCAGCACAGTTTGATGGTTCTCCTCCTCAGACACATTCACTAAACCTGACAATCAACTGGCGAGGTGAACCAGGTGTTTCTGAGCAGGGAAATCAGCAAAACCTGCTGAACCACGACCTTCCAGGACTGGAGTTCCACACCCCTGAGTTAGGCAAAATACTTCCATTTGAAAGGTGTGTGTGTGTGTGTGTGTGTGTGTGTTACAGATGTGAAGTCCGTGCGGGACCGTCAGCAGGTGGAGCGCACGCAGGAGCGGGTCAACAGGACTCTGATGGAACACACTCTGCAGACTCATCCCGGACACTCGGACAAGTTCGGCCAGCTGCTGCTCCGCCTGCCCGAGGTGCGCAGCATCAGCCTGCAGGTGGAGGAGTATCTGTATCAGCGCCACCTGCTGGGCGACTTGCCCTGCAACTCACTGCTCACTGAAATGCTGCACACCAAACACACCTGACACACTTTTCAGCAGCTGGAGTATTTAAACATGCCTTTTTGTTTTTCAGTTTCCCCAACTCCTTAAAACACTCAGAACATCACAAAACACCCTCATACACACACTGTCAAAACAACCCCCTGAAACACGATCACTCATTATAAATGCCATTTCTCTAATTCATGTTCATAAGCATGTGTGCACTTCAGAGTAAAGTGCATCGTTAGGAGTCAATTCTGTGTCTGTGTTGAATCAATCCATTTAAAAATAACTGTGAACCAAAAAAACCTCCCCCCCCAAAAAAAACAAAATGAAGTGATCTCGAAGAGGGAAAAAAATAAATAAAAATGAACAAGATGATTTAAAAATGATTTTATTCATCAGATCAGTCCCTCAGATGGACAGATCTGCAATCAAACAATCGTGAAGAAAAAAAAAAAACAAGACTCTACAGACATGGACATGGTAATGAAACCAAAAGAAAATGGCCAGTATGTTCAATGTGCCTTTAAAGTATGAAATGAATGTGAATCACCAACTTACCAGAACATAAATAATAAAAATCTGAAACTAAACATCAAGAGAAAATAATAATTCCAGCTAGTTCTTGCCCAATAAATAAACCATAACCGACAATATTCTACATGAGGATTGCACAGACTCCAGTTTCATCACTAGGATAACGTTCATCACTATGATCTCTCATAAGGACCAAGACACGCACACACACGCAGCTTACGCATGAATCGCCCATTCACTTGACATATAAACCACTCCACAATGACTGCGTTTCTATAAAAATATTCACATCTTCACTTCAGATAAGTAAATGGCCTCTATGTGTGGGAGGCAGATCAATTATTTTCATTCTTAGAGCCAGAGGAAAGCGCTTTGACGACGTTTCGTTTATAAATAAGAACAGCCCGAATGCCCTCTGGACAAAGAAAGACAGGGCAGTTGCATCATACCCAAAATGAATAAGGCCAAAATGTATGAACTGAGCCAATCATTATTACCACTGTTGAGGATTTCGGGACAGCAGCTTTATCCTGGCTCGGCTCCCTCCTAAAGAAACACCCCAGCACTCAGGACTCCAACCGAAAACCCAGGGACCTGAATTACACTGATAATAGGAGCTAACGGGCAGTCGCTGAATTCCATCAGTGAAAGAAAGGTTTCGTTCCAAAATGCAGACTTTCAGGAATTGTCTTTGTTTCCAATTATATATGATGTTAGGATGTTAGAAGTAACCATGATGTTTCCAGGAAATATTTTTCTTTCTCTAATAAAAGGTGATAATCACAGTTCATCAGTTGTTATTCTTCTAAAAATTTGCTACAAATGGATCTAAAGAATTTTGGAACGAAACATTTATGGGTGTTTTTGCACTGCATGAATTCTTTAAAAGATATTTGTACCTAAATGGATACCAGAAAGAAAAAGTACAGAGATTTCACAGTGTTGCCCTCGTGCAGAGACCATTTGCAATCCCGGTTTACAAGCAAGCAAGCAACACAATCAGTGCACAACTGTTTCATTTTACTTGACTGTATCACCTAATAACGTCCATTTAGCAATTTATCAACAATGGATAAATTTCATATAATCAAAGAGAAAAAGTTTTACATGGTCTTTACTAAAAGAGTAACTAGCTGTCACTTGCAAATGTTCATGCAATTTGCCAAACCGAATATGTTTGTCGTAAATGTGTTTTATTTATGCAAACAATTATCAAAACAGGTTTAAAATCCTGTTGGGTTAAATGTCTTAAGTGTTTGAGTTGCACGTCTCTCTCATCTTAATGTCTATAACGTTAAGAGTACAAGGTTTTAGTGTCCTGGAATTCAGCAGCTGCCCAATGTCTTCTATTATAAGTGAGTCTGAGTCAGTAGGTTCTCAGTACTTTTCTAAGAAAAGGTAAACATGTTAAACTAACTGTCCTTCGTAATCAACCCTGTACTACTGATGCAGCAGATAGAGAAGAGACTGGCAAGCGCTGGAGTTTCAGTATAGTGTGTTAACCTTTCACTATTAGTTTGTTTGCACGTTTGAGATCAGAGCAGAGGTGTTCCAACCTGAAATAAGGGGAATTTAATCAAGTTTCTGTAGATGCGTTCTTTATTCGTTTCTCTCTCTCCCTTATGTCTTGCTCGCTCTCTCTCACTCACGTTCGCATACACACAGACAGGCGTGCAAGCTCCTAGTGCTGAAGCCGCAGGGCAGCTTCTTCATACCTTTACAAATCCACTCTTCGCCATATTACAAATCATCATCAAAAAGGAACAGAATCGTTAACAGCATTCATGATATACATTAAATGATTGTTCATTTTCTTTTTTTTTTTGTCCCCCCTCTTTTTTTTTTCCAGTTACAGCTGAAGAACATAGAAGTAATCAGTAATGTGATCACAAGAGTGTGACATCTTATTTTTTTCTCATTCATTCTTAATGAACTGGAACAGAGATGAAGCAGACGAGAGGAAGAAATTTTACACGGGCCGAGTTTTAAGCGGCTCACCTGAGGCCCGAAGGCTAGCGCGTGATCTACTGGGAAAAATATGTCAAAAGGAGTTTTTTTAAAAAAACATCCAGATGTCTACAGCTAACTTTAAGGAAGGGCAAGGCAGAGGACAGGGCTGCATATGGCAGCGCGAGACTTCACTCTTATTAGACAGTTAGGCACAGTAGCTTGAATAACTATAGCCCCCCTTCCCCCCACATGGAAGATTTCTAAACCCCAGCCCACTGGACTGACTGGCCATTGGTTTAAATAAAGAAAAAAAGTGGGAAGCCCTTGGTTGGCTTGTGCCCTACATTCATTAAGGGGCAACGATAGTCTGGATTCAGCTGCAATATTCTACTTTGCGCCAGGTAAAGATTTGAGTTTGTAGAATCGATCCCATGCCCTGGACAGGAAGGGCGAGATAGGATGAAAAACGAGAAGAGACATGAAGGATAAATGTGTATAAAAAAGACAGGAAGTAAGAAGAGGAGAAATGGAGACTAAGCTCCGGTATAATGGCATGTCTTTAAAGCAGCGTCAGTTTGTCGGTGCCTCGTCCCGTTCCGAGTAGCCAGAGGATCACATTCGAGATGACGGAATGGGGGTCAGATTGGAAAAGGCAGGGCTATAATGGTAGAGGTCACTCCATCTACAGTTAACCGCCAAACACTGGGTGTTTAAACACCAAGAAATTCCAGTTGGCCAACTTGAGCACCATAAACGGCGTTGGGGTTTCGAGAAAATGGCTATGGCGTTTTTCTAGCCATCCGGTCATTTGTACAAATGCGGATGGAGACGTTCAGCACGGGCGCTGTTGAGTCCGAGGGAGCGTTGACTGTTGGTTTTCAGTGGGATCGTTTCCACCCAGTTTTGTTGTCCCTCTTGGAGCGGTAGACGCCCAGCTCCGACTCTGCTCCGGTGCTAAGCTTGAGGGAGGGAGAGAGGACAGATTTTGGTAGGACGGGCCAGATCAGGCGAGTCCCACTGCTTTTATTTGGGGGTCCCAAGCTTTTTGGGTGTCCCGGGACGCTTGCTCTGCCACAGGTGGCCAGGGATGGTGAAGGCGTCCACGCTCATGGACATCGTTTTGGACGGGATGACAGTGAACTGCTTGCGGTCAGAGCTATACTTGTAGATGGACTCGACCATGGCGGGGCTGATGACTCGCGGGCCGATTCCCGTCAGACGCACCAGCTCCTCCGTCTCTGGGTTCATGGTGTAAACAGCACGGAACTGGCAGCTCGAGTCCCGGAAAAGGATGAGGAAGTGATTGGCTGTACTCTTCTCCATTTCCTGCAACAGGGACATGAAAAGGCTGAAACACCCAGCAAGATTTGTGAATTTTAATAGCATATAAAATAGCCAATGATTAAACAGCCAATAATAAAAACCTTGTTAATAACTCTTGGCAGACAGGACTGGACAACCCAGCTACTTCCTGTGGATTTCATTCACAGGCCATAGCAACCAAACTTACTTTTAAGCATGTGCATCAAAAAGAGACTTTTTCTGTTTTTAACAGAATAGATGGGATAGATTGCTTTATCAAAACTAGACAAAATTATTTTTGCTGGACCATCATCAGCAACTGCCAATTATACAGGATGTGTCATTTTATTATGTGCAAATTAACATTTTAGTCCACCTGCCCAATATCTGATGAAAGACCATTTAGATGTTTTACCAGCCACTTAGTCAAACGTACACATACTGCTGGTGCTACTAACTACTTACAAAAATATTAATAATAACAACTACTTGAAGAAAGTAGGTAGGACTTTCAATAAGTATTAAAAAAATCCTTACATTTAGACAACCTTAAGAGGAGTGATAGTTAAATCACTATGGTTTCCTTGTACAGTGTGTAATGTCCAACAAAACTATTTTTTTCTTAATTTCAGTTAGTGACTCAGTAAAACAGAGCAATTCGTAGGGTGTGTAAGCTGTCCTAGTGGGTGTTCTAGGAAAAATAGTTCCTAAATGTTGGTGTATGGCGTATATTTATAAGCAATTCTTGTTAACTTTCACAGTTGAGCAATAAGTGGCTTAAAGAGAGGTAAGTGATTGGAAGGTCCCTCACCTCTATAATCTTGTTTTTCTGTGGTTCGTTGACCTTGCCTGCCAAACAGCACCGTGAGATGGCATTGTGGATGATGAACTTGTTGGATTTGAAGCTTGGCTCCTTGTACAGCTTGGGTCCTGACACAAACCAAGATAAACCGCACATATGGACACGTTGAAGAGAGAAATGGTTTATTAGACCAACTTGATTTTGGCTTTGTTATAAGCCAAAATCAAGTTCCACACAAAAGTGATTAAGAGACATATCAAGCTGTGATACTGTACCAGTGTACTCGGGGATGGAAGCAGGGGAGGAAATGGTGGACGCGATATCCCAGTCCTTCTCACCATTGTGCATTGCCTGCCGGCCTGGGGACATCAGCCTCGATGGAGAATGAGAGCGACTGTAGAGCAGGAAAGAGGGGTCATTAACTTCTGTATCTGCTCTGCTTTTTAAGGTCATAGTGACCCAGGTCAGCAAAGACAGCTTTCCTGCTCTGAGTGAATACAGATTCAGGAGAGAAAGGCAGTAGATATGAGTGAGACATAAAATAGTTCTTTTGGCTGCAGCAAATTACCTTGGAGATTTCCTGACCGTAAGCGTCCCATCATTGGCCATGGAGGAAAGATTATTGGTAGAATGAGAGTACACCTTATTCAGCCTGGAGCCTGTGGGAAAGTACGCACAGAATAATGGAGTATGAAAAGGATAAAACCTATACTGGCAATGGCAAGAGTAAACACGGATAAACAATATTTACCCATAAATCCTTTAGCTGGGCTGCGGGAGAGAGCAGAGTCATCGTGAAACACTGTTTTGGGGCGTTGTTTTTTGACCCCTCGCACGGTGGTGGGTTTCTGCCGCAGCACCTTGTCCAGGTCCTCCATGATCTTGAGCTGCTGGCGGCGTTCATACTCCTGCCGGGTGAAGTCTCCACGCCGCTGGGGGGTGCCCTCAGGCGGAGGTGTGCGTGGTGGGGTGCGCGACGGAGGAGGGGTGCAGGGCGTTTGGGGTCTGTCCACCTTCTCAACTGTCCGTAACTCATCCATAGAGCCACGTCTGCTGTGGGACAGAGAGACTGCTGCTCTAACCCCTCCGAACTTCACATATTTTATTAAATCATAAGATCTACTAATTACTAGTTTTAAGGCATTAATATTATACAGACTGAGAACAAGAACATAAAATATACCAAAAAAAATAAATTTCCCACACCCACCCCCAACCCTGCTCCGACAAGTCAAGAAGGTATAATGGGAAATTTCCAAACCCCAATGCATTGGCTGTCCAAGAACAGAGTGAAATACAAAAACTGAAAGCATCAAGTGCATTAGAATTGTATAGTTTGGTCTAACCTTGCCTCCCTCTCTCTTTCCTGTTCCTGTCTTCTCCTCTTCAGTTCCTCGGCTCTCTTTTGTTGTTTCTCCAGCAATGCAGCTCTCCTCTGTGCCATTTCATCTTCTGGCCGAGCCTCATCCTGCTGAAAAACAACTTCAAAATGTTAAAGGTTCTCAACCCACCACTGTACAATTTTGCACATTCCCAACAGACCTAAAGCAACTCTTTCAGTAAGCAACAAGCCCTTCACACTCAGGGGTTGGGGCACTGGAATACGCATAGGGCAACAGGTCTTTAGGACTAAATTAGATAATACAACACACACAAACAGTTTCCCAGTTTTACACACCAACCTTAAAGAAGAACCCCACTCCGCCCCTCGTTTCCGGCTCCGTCAAGTCACTCATGGAGTCAGAGATGGTTTCAGGTCCTTGGTCAGCATCCTCTCCCTCCAGTCCTCTAAGGGAGGACAGTGAGATCTCAATCAGGCTGCTATGCTTTCCGGTGAAAGAAGCTGCTGGGACATCGCTCTCAAAGGAGCATTCAGACGGAGCTCCAGAGCTGCCGCCTCCACTCTGGTAGTCCCTCCTAGGCAGGGGATGGCCAGTGGAACCCCCTTCCAGGTCCAGACTGAAGACAGTGCGGTCCTCACTGGAGCCCGTCTCAGAGTTGTTGTCGTCCTCTGGCCGAAGGTGCTGAGAAGCTGGTCGCGATTCGCTCTGACTGACTGGTGAGCCAATGCTGAAGGATGATGAGGTCTGGTCACGGTACTGCCATGGGGACACCCTGCGCCTGTGGGGCATGTTGTCCACACTATGAGGGGCTGTGATGACCCGGGTGAGCATGGGCGTCTTAAGGTCTGATGACCGTGAGTGCGGCTGGTGGTGTTTGGGACTTTTTGGGGGTGCCGACTGTGCCCTGCGGTGGGAGCCAGGCGACTTTGGGGCCGTGGCCTGAGCTGGGACCCTGCGGGATGGGGAGGGGGACGAGGAGGCAGAGGTGGGGGGCATTTCACGAGTTGACTCCCTGGACAGTCGGGGAGGTGGTCCTGTTGGAGTGGGAGCTTTTGTTCTGGGTGGGATTACCCAGGCCTGATTGGTAGGCTGGGTTTTCTTTTTCATCAGTTGGCTCTGCTGTTCAGACAGCCGCTGCATGTCACTCTGCAGTGAGCTCAGAGCTGCATTTAGCTTTGATACAGCATTGTTGTATTCACCTAGCGGAACTGTGCTTTTCTCTCCCACTTGCTTTTCTTTAGAGGGCTGCTGTGCAGGGGCTTTGTTTGAGGCATTGGCCTCATGTTCCACTGGGGGCCGCTGTTTCTTTTCTTCTTCCTCATCCTGACGTTCCTCACTCTCTAAGCGTGCTAATCTCTCATCTAGCTCTGCAGAAGATGAACTGACCTCCCCATGGCTTCCCTCCTCCAATTCGCTGTCCTGCTCCTTCTTGAGCTGCAGGAAAGCACTCTTGCCCAGCCTCTGCCGGTGCTTGGCGAAGATGGCCTCGATGCGCTTCTTCTGTGCCTCAATGGCCTTGCGCTTCTCCTCAAGCCTGGCGCCCAACTCTGACATCTCGTTGCTGAGAGTTGGGCTTTTGCCTGGGCTCTCCTCGGTCTTCTTGGCAGCCCAGGTGGTCATCTGCGGCGCCGGTGGCTCGCTGGGTTTGGGCTGCTCTGGCACCACCTTATTCCTTCGCTCAGCAAAGCTGGTCATTTTAACCCCGCTGTCTGGGGTCTCAGCACCCTGGGGGCGGATGATCTGTGCTCCTCCTGCAGGGGTTGCAGGTGTAGAATGGGTTTTGGGGAGATCCTCTGATGCATCGGAGTCCACACTCCCATCTCTGAGCACAGAGTCATCATCTCTTGAACCCTCTGAAGTGTGCCTGGTGCGGCCCGACTCACGTATGACCCCAGATGGCCGGTGCTGCATTCCTGAGGGGGAAGGAGCAGAGCAGCTGAGGAGAGCTGGGCTACCATTATGCCTGAGGTTGGCTGGGTCATCTGGAGAGTGCAAGTAGAAGCCGTCAGGTGCCCCTTCTGGGTGTAGCCGGGGCTCCATTTTGCCTTCATTGTGAATGATCTGCAAAGCCTCTTCAATGGTCGGTAACTCACCCGTCTCACTCTCTTCCAAGCCATTCTCCTCAGCTAACAGGGGCACCTTGGGCTTCTGGGTAGCCCAGGAAGCGCGTTGTGGGCCGTTGGGGCCTGGAGGTTTGCTCAGCAAGTGAGTAAGATCCTCCGGAGGAGTGTACGGGACATGAGTCATTGGCTGTCCTAAGGGATTTAGGCTGTCGGAACTGACTGAGCGGGTTATTAGAGGGTTGCCCATCACTATGTCCACATCACTGTCCAGACCAAAAGGGATACTGAAGGACACTGCAGAGGATACGGAGCGACTGCAAACAAGAAAATCATTAAGAATACAAGTCAGAGATATGAACCAATATACAAAAGGGAAAGTAATGCGTCAGGAATTAAGAATCTTACCTGGGAGGTTTCTTGGTCCATGTTCGTCCAACTGCCTCTACATGAGACATTGAGGTAGACTGCGTCAGAGAGCCTGATCACGAAAACACAAGACACAGAGACACACAGACTAATGTCAATGGATGGTTGGTTTATGATAGCAACAGTATGCACAACACAAAGACAAGCCAGAGGCATACAATCAATTTCAACAAAGCACCAACAGCTAAAACCAGTGTGACATGCAAAGAGACGTGACTGGTGAATGATCACAGGACGCATGATGACACTGTGCTTAGCTCACCTGGAACCGGGGTCACAGGGGAGGAGATTGGCAGGAAGGGCTTTTTAAAGATCGAGGGCGAGCCACTGGAAAAAAGCAGATGCAAATGCTTAAGTTTAGATCAACAGAAGCCCAGAGCAAAGTCTATGAGAAACAGAAACCGTGTGTGCATTGTGTGTTCACCCACCTGTTGCTGGTTCCACTGTTGCCACTATCAGTGCTTCCAGAAGATTCTGATAAGAGAAATACATATCAGTGGAAATTTGTCTCTCAAATCCAAGACACTATAAGCAAAATGCTCTTTTAAAAGAACTAATTGATGCTTACCTGTCAGCTCTGGAGCCTGCAAGGGCTGAACAAACTCCGGCTTTGACACCTCAAACCAGTACAGGAGCTCTGCCAGAAAGCTCAGCATATTGACCTGCACATCACACGAATCCGTATTAAAACTGCAAGACTAACACACACGAAGCAAAATAAACATGTACTTCACAGAGAATAAAGGCATTCCTTGTAGACTTCACGTGGCATATAAAGATGCTACGGCTGCCCAAAATAACTGGAGAAAGTATATTAATAAATGCAAAATGTGAAATAACTCAAATGTACTAAATTGGACAGCATAGTGGCTAACACCCGAGCCGTACATACAGAAGAGAACACACAAATAAGAGAACACACCAAAATAACTGCTAAATACGTAAACATTTGCAATACATGTCATGTATGATTTAGCTCATCACTGCCTTGTTAATTCAGTCAAATGATACATGTACAGTCTTAAGCTCATTAAATTTCATATGTGGATCATAGTGTGAACGTGTTTTAAAAAGCGAAAGCCTCATCAGCATCGATAGCAGCTACAGAATATTGTTGATTATCAGTGCGCATATATA
>JBBJLS010000140.1:3052666-3060166 GCA_037577275.1 Bryconaethiops microstoma | reverse complement strand
GACGCCCCGTCACACAGCATTCGCTCAGGAGCCCGGGATGAGTGGCCTGGGTTAAGGGGCCACACTGCATGGGATAAGCCCCCAGAGAATGGGGTTTAGTGCAGGACCACGGCAAAGCTAAAAGGACGTGACCAAACTTCTGTCTGTCATCAACTCACGTGGAGCTGAGAAGGACCAGCTGTGCTACTTCTCAAATAAAAGACATGTAGGAGACCAAAACAATGTGGTCCAGACAGAGAGAGTGAGGGAGAGAAAGCGAGCAAGCATGAGAGAGAGAGAGAGAGAGAGAGAGAGCGAGCGAGCGAGCGAGCATGAGAGAGAGCATGAGAGAGTGCACAAGAGCGAGAACGAGGATAAGAGAGAGAAAGTGAGAGATAAAGAGACAGGATGAGAGAGAAAGAGAGAGAAAAGGGGCGAGAGCGAGAGCGAAAGACAGCGAGAGAGAGGGAGAGAGGCACAAAGGGGCAGGCGTGGATTTCCTGTGCCGGCCCTCCAGAACTCACTAAGCCAAATCACAAGTTCAGCCTAATGAGAGGAACGAGGCCCAGTCCTGGAACACAGAGCACAAACAAACCTGCCACACTGTCATAGCAACCAACCATGGCCCACAACGTACCTCCCAACAGGCAGGCACGCAGGAGCTGTGTGCCGAGTCCTGGACCAGCAGTGACCCGACAGAACAGAGCTGAGATCAGTCTGGACGATACGGACAAAATTTATATTTGACAACTATGATATTACCATCAAAAATAAAATGCACCATATTTTACATCAGCTTTCCATTGCCTTATTTGAACATTTCAACATGAATGAACAACAAACTGACTTGGAATAAAACCTCATTACATTGATGGATGTTCTTCCTTCTCCTCGCAGCAAAAAGGAAAAGGTCACACAAGGACATCTTGTACACTCACTATTTACCAATGGCCTCAAATTTGATTCAGGAATAAACAACAGGTTATAATGATTATTTGTTGTTCCCCCATTTGAATGCTGGTACAAGGAGGTAAGTGTTGTAACAATACAGTTAACTCATGATTCGGTTCAAAAGATGAGTCAAGGCTTGCGGTTCAATACACTTATTATACATTCGAGACGATTAAATATGCTCACAATATTCATATTGAAAAAGAAAAATAATGACTTTAGTTCTGACACAAAAACTAGAGCTGGAAAGTGTCAGGGGGGTGTTGGGGGGGGGGGGGGTGCTGGGGGTTAATGCATGATATGAATGTGCTGGACTGGGTTGTTGACTGGCACTGGCTGTATACAATAAACCAGCGGTCCCATGCAGTTCCATGTAAAACAATATTTTCACGGACTGGTACAGATACAACTAGAAACAAGGTGTGTTTGTTTTTTTACTCATGTTTGCTAGCTTGTGGGCTAAATTTTTTGATGTACCGCATCACGTGACCAAGACGAGCGTTTTTTCAAAATAAAAGATCTTTCAGACACTTATAATCAATAAAACATTTTTAATTTTGTCTTTCTGTGCGACCCGGTACCAAACGACTCACGTACCAATACCGGTCCACGGCCCAGAGGTTGGGGACCTCTGCTATAAACGATGCAGTTACATTAACAGAACACTTTTTCTCCACAGTGCATATCACTTTTCTGCAATATTTCGATTCATAGTTACACTCCTGACAAAACGTGAACAAAACCCAGTTACAAGGTGATTAAAGCATTAGGCCACCAACAATATGCATCTTACTGATGTTCTGTTGTCTTGGGCCAATAATTTAAAATGATGAAATATTGCAATAATTTAAATGAATAATGATATTGATTAAAGATAAAGAAAACTGACTTAAATGGAAAAGTGGGACTCTTAAAAGCATAAAAAATCCCGTAAACCAGCAAAACGATCACCATCAGATAAACAGCACTTACAGCTTTCATCTTTGAGACAAAAAGGCAACTTAAGCTCCTGCAGGTTTCTCTGAAAAACGGACAGCGAGTCTCCTGAAAAGATTAAACACCGTAAAAAAAAAAGAAAGTGTGACCACACTACATACCGAAAATATGGATACTTCATTTGTTGAAATCTCTGTATAATTGATGTGGTTCTGCTTTTCTCTGACCTAATTAAGCCTGACTGCCGTTTTGACTGAATTTAATAAGTGAACAGGTCTCAGACTTGTAGAAACAGGTATAATTGGGTATTTTCACTCTCCTTCTGGGTTCTACTGTGACAAGGAAGTGAATCTTCCTCTTATGTTTTAGCCCAGATGGGATCATGAAAGGAGAAAATCACATCTTGGGGCAACTTTTGATGCTGGATTGTGGCGAAATCTGGGACTAACAAGGGTACAGCCAATCAAAAACCCACCCAAACTCCAGTTTAGCTTAAAACCAAAGCTGAAAAGTTTGCCACACTTTTTACCAAACAAAGCTGCCAATTCTCCTCCCAACACATTCGCTCCGGCCACATCGTTGGAACTATGAGCTACAGAGGTGGTGCAAGCCGCTGGTAACCCATCAACAATTATCACTGATCTTAAGCTACTGAATAACACTCATGTGGTTTGACAGGACTACTGATCCTTTAAAAGAGGGTTTTTTAAAAAAAATTTTTAATGTATTTACTGTATGTCCCTCACACGTGGCACCAAACTCCAAAGCTTAATTGGGGGGACTTTTAATCCATACCAAGACGTTACAGTCAGAAGCTAATAAATGCTGTATTATTGAAATAGCCGACGAGTGCATCGAGTTCTGTCTTGACGATGGATTGGAATAGCCTTGAAATTTTGCACTCAGTTTGATCCCACCATAATGAAACTATGCCTCAATCCACATTTGGCCAAAAATGTCTCATGGCTTTCAAAAATGTACACATTGCCAACCAAGCTTTTGTAAAGGTGTTGCTCATTTTATTTAAACACACTTTATAAATATAAAGAAATGGTCAGTTTTAATAATTATTAATCATCCAGGCCTAAGTGAGCTAACCTCTCTTATCCTCATTACATCCAAAGAAAGCCTCAAACCAGAGATTCTATGACACAATGAAACACAAACAAAAGAATCATTCCACCTGTGAAGAACATGAAAAAAAGAAAAACGAAAAAAAAAAAAAAAACCTAGCCGAACCCCCAGCCTTCAGACAGCCAGGAACGAGAGGCTGAGTAGGTCAAGCTCTCAGCAGGGGGTGGTTTTCAGGAAACCCTTCGTAAAGGGCTGAACTGTGTCCTTCTATCTCAGAGCAGACACATGTAAACACACAGGCCACGAGAGCGATCTGTATTAGCTTAGGCAAAACCCGCCCATCTGGACGGCCCATAAACACAGCAGAGCAATGTCGCAATTTAAAGGAGACTTTGTTGTCTAGTGTGTAGTCACTGAGGAAAAAGCCACATCACTTATTTACTCAGTTGGGGAAACACACAGCCTTACAAGTTTAAAAAGTGCCTGAGTGGGACCACATGTCCGACAACATGTTAGCATTTCTGGCCCATATTGAACTGTGTGGACAAAAACTGATCCTACTCAGAATTTCAAACAAAAAGCTGCCAATGTTTGTGTCTCGCAGGAAGTGGGTTCTGAATCTCGACACTGTTTTTTGGCTCTACCAGTCACTCATTAGACAGTTCTCTCATCAATTAACTAGAAAAACCAGCCTGGGGCGTTTCTGGAATGAACCCAGACTCATGCGCTCCTGGCCTGTAGGGGAGTCTGTTTATGCATACGACACCTCCTGCTCTCGGCTTCTTCCTCGTATACACGGCGTCGGTGCAGCCAGAGTAGAGAGTACTGGCTGCCTTCCGAACTCCATTAACCAGCGCCGGTGGAGCAGGAACTCACTCTGCTGATACACTGCAGTGACGTGGAGTCTGGATCACAGATTATCTCTAATCTTCACAGATCTTTTATCCCCAATCTGAGGAGTGCTGGAGGGGGCAGGGCCTCATTCGCTTTATGTCAGAGAGAGACAGACAGAGAGAGAGAGAGACAAACAGAGAGAGAGAGAGACAGACAGAGAGAGAGAGAGAGAGACAGACAGGCAGACAGGCAGACACAGACAGAGACACAGACAGAGAGAGAAAACAAGAAATGAAAAGAAAAAGAAAGGAAAAAGAAGAGAGACAAAACAAGAGAAACAGACAGAAAG
Source organism: Bryconaethiops microstoma (assembly GCA_037577275.1). NCBI lineage: Eukaryota > Metazoa > Chordata > Actinopteri > Characiformes > Alestidae > Bryconaethiops > Bryconaethiops microstoma. The sequence goes on along the minus strand of JBBJLS010000140.1, from coordinate 3,056,043 downwards.
AGAGACAGAAAGCCGGCAAGAGAGAGAAAGAGACAAACAGAAAAGAAAGTGGACAGAAAAAAACAGGAAAAAAGAGATAGAAAAAAATAAACAAACAAAAAAAGAACAAAGAAGAAAAAGAAAGTAAAGGAACAAAAGAGAGATAACAGAGGGTAAATAGAAACCAGGGAAAATAAGGAGAAAGAGTAAAGGGGGGAAAGGGAGACCATGATCTCTGAACATGTCTGAATTGGAGGGAAAGAACAAAGCTGAGAGAAAGAAAGGAAAGAAAGAAAGGAGAAAGAAAGTATCTGGCCTGTCTCTGTGCTGGTCATTTTCCCCGGTGACGCTACAGAGAACGGGTTCTGCGGGTGGAGGACTGTCTGTGTGCACTGCTGGGTAATATTTTAGTTATTCCACATTGCTAAGTAAGCTTGGTGCATGCCAGCACATTGAGCTTTGCTCTGACTGCTGCTGCTCCAAAGCTGTTTACTGGCCCGGGCCCACCCTGCTGCTCCATCGTCCTAATGCTGCTGCCGTGTGACCCACTTTCCCTCAACCGCTACCGCAGCCAGCGAGGCAGCGCCAGAACGCTAGAGCCAAACCTCAGCGTTCCCTCTCACAGCCAGGCCTGGGAACAGCTCCACAGACAGCGGCAGCTGAGCCCAGAGCGCATCATCACACCTCACTGAATCCGTCACCATGACTCCAGAACCTGCTGCCACAACCAACATGAGCCAGTCCACCATGGGGATAGACGTGTACACACACACACACACACACACACACACACACAAACACACACACACACACACACACACACACACACACACTGCACTCCAGACATCTCTGTTAGGAAAATACTCTGAGGCGTGACAGAAAAAAAAAGACAGAAAAAAAAAAAAAGAGTGAAGCAAAACAAAGAAGAGAAAAGATTAATAAAATCAGGTCACCACAGACGAACATGAGAACATGACAAATAAAACAGAACTGGCTGCCTTTGAAATTGCAAAGATCTTTGTAAGTGGAATCCCATTTTATTCTAAAAAGGGTTTAAAGAGAATAAATCACCGGAGGACACAAGCAAATGCTGCTGAAGCAGAGAAAAGACATAACCGAGATGCAGCCCTTAATAGGGATGCATAGATTAGTCTAGTCCTCAGGGCCCCAAGAGACAGTCTAACGTTCTACCTCCAAACCAACTTGAGAAACGTAGGGAAAAAGGAAAAATGTGGTCAGTCTTGGGGGGGCATTGAGGACCACTTGCTTAAACCCACTAGTTAGTGCTGTAGGCAGTATCTGAAGTACAGTAGAGGATAAAAAGAAAAAGTAATGTACAGGCAGGAGGTCTAGAAAATCAGGTTTTCTGCTACAAATTACTTGCAAATGCAACACAAGATGGTACCAATTACATGGCAGGCTGAATAAAACCACAGTGAAACACAGCCTGAAGAACCTGAGGTGAGGAGATTTTCCACTCAATAATATCTTCTGGGTGGGTCAGACACTTGTGAGAAAGCTTTTGTATATAATTAATATTTTTGTACAGAAAAATGTGCTCCTATTGTCAATACAGAATATATCATGCCATCCTCTGAATGTTTCAGAACTTTGTCATAGGACTATTTAATAGCGATGGCTATTAAACATGCCAAATGACCAATTATAGATAATTTAGCATGGTATTAAATGTGGTTCTTAAATATGTAGCTTTTAATAAAGTGGAGGGTCAGTAGGCAAATGCACAACAGTCAATGGCTTCAAACTTAATTCAGGAATAAAAGTCTTGAAATGAGACAGTATTTTCTGATTCTGCGACTTGGCCTACGTGTTGCTTTGAAAGTCTCAATGATGCTCAGAGAGGACATTTTGCTATTAACATTTTGGCTTGATAAACAATCATTTGTTTCTCAGCAGTCAAGCGAGGATAGCCAGAGTGAAGTAAGATTTTGAACGCTCTGGTGATTTTGGCTTCAGACTTATATTTTAGACATCTGAGAAGTATGAAACTTACAAGAATAGTTCAGTGAAAAAATATATACATTTTTCCCCTCACTCCCCAAAAGTTACTTTAATTTGCAATGGATTAAAGATCTATAAGAAATCTATTCCAACATGGCTATTACTACTGTTTTCTATCGAAGTGGTTACAAGTTTGCCAGATAGCTAACAGTATGAAATGTGGTTATCAGTACCTATCTACGGTACCAAAATAAATAAAAATGAACATGGTTTAGAGCAGTGTGTGACAATTTAGACAGATTGTACAAGGTTAATCACATGGAATAAGGTTCAATTACTTGCCCTCCACATTGCAACTCCAGGACAAACCTTATTTGATATATTGTGTTTGATAGTTATTTCTTTAAGGCCCAGTCTCTTCACTAGCACTTTATTATTGTGTTCCTTTGCCTAGATGTCCGGTCAGAGAGCTGGCTTTTATAGATGAAGCCACTCAGCCTTAATGACTGCTAGAGTGGGGGTGGGTCTTCATGTCCTCTAATCCCTTGAATCAAAGCATAAACAGGACTCGGCCCATCCCAGCCCCTCCCCCCCTCAGTTCTCTCCAGGTCAGCAGAGGCCTTACTAAAGGCGATCAAAAAAAATAAATAAATAAAAAACCCTCATCCCTGACCCAGTAAGGTAAAAGGTCGACTACTGGACTGATTCGGATGCTTGGACAGGCTCCGGAGTGGCTGATCTGAAGCCATGCTCACCAGCAGACAACCAGATGCTCAATAATTCACACGCCCGGCTGCAATAGCCTCCCCCACCACAAACTCTTCCCTCTGCACACACCAGATGGACCCGTGAACCACAGCACAGCACCTCTTACCATTTTGATGGGCTTGTGGCTGAGGTCAGCTTCGGTCACAGGGACGTTCCCATCTTTTGGAGCCAGGCCCTTTTTGCTGAGACCCTGCAAGAGGGCGCCGTTGTCTTTGGGGAGCCCATCAGTCCCGGAGCCCCCAGCCAGCAGCAAGCCGTAGGTGCGACAGTAGAGGTCGGGTGACAGCAGCAGACGGGTCACGGGCGGTTTCAGGTGCTCCTGCTCGTACTGGTCGCGATAGAAGGGGTCTCGCAGCTCCACTGGAACATTCTCTACAATACACAGAAATTCAAGCAATGTAATATAACACATACCATATTCACAGGAAGGATTTAATCTTCTGATTAAGAGTGCACGAAAATTAAGCCAGATGTACTATTTGTCATCAAACAAGCAAATTTTATTATGGTTTTGCGATTTACACAACTTTTATTAACGAGGCCTGTCTGGGCAGCTGGATGGCCTAGTGGTTAAGGTGTTGGTCTTGCAAACAGAGGATTGGGGTTCAAATCCCAACTGCTAGTGTCACGGCTGAGGTACCCTTGAGCAAGGTACCGTCCCCACACAC